>OY723390.1:2323797-2455613 GCA_963210295.1 Ophion ellenae
GCATCAATAATTTGGAGGGTTTGACGATTTTATAGCGAGCTGAAGTAATTTTTCTCCATTTTTTGTGATGTGAGTTGATTTTTAAATTATTTTTATCATCACGTCAGTGATGGAATAATGAATGAAAAATATTTCGATCAAACCATGTTTTTGCAAGGTAAAGAATACTTTCCCTCCGTTCCATTTCGCTCTTAGGCAATTTTTTAATTATTCGTAATGTTACGTCAGTGAAGAAAAAAATAATGGGAGATATTTGAAAGGCCATAGCATTTTTTTGCAAGCGAAAGTAATTTTCATCCCTTCTATTTCGCTCTTGTGCAATTTTTGAATTATTCGTAATGTTACGTCAGTGAGAAAAAAATTAATGAGAGATATTTGGAAGGCCAAACAATATTTTTTGCAAGCTAAAGTAATTCTCCTCCTTTTTTTGCTCGTACGAAATTTTTTAGGTGTTCGTACGGTTACGTTAGTGAAGGAACAATTGATGAAAAATATTTTAAAGATTAAACTGTTTTGTGTACAAACCAAGTAGGTCCCCACCTTTTTTCCTGTCAGGCAATTTTCGAATAATTCGTCATGTTGCTTTAGTAAAGAACGAATGAATGGACCGTATGTGGAAGATCTAACAATTTTTTTGCTAGCTGAATTAATTTCTCTCCCTTCCGTATCGACATCGGGCAATTTTCCTATTCTTCACATTGTTGGTCACCAATGAAACAATTGATTAAAAATATTTGGAAGATCCAACTATTTATTTGCAAGTTAAACCCCTCCCTTCATTTTTTTTCTGTTAGGCAATTTTTCAAATATTCGTAATGTTACGTCGGTGAAGAAACAATTAATGGATAGTTTTCGATAAAAATAAGACGGAAAACGGGCCCACGATGAGATTAGTCTTAAAAATCGTAGAATGGGTCGCTGCATTTTAGAGAATTTTTCAGAAAATAATTGAGACAGTCAATCATCTTTTCAAAAAATAGTTTTCGCTTTAGAAGCAGAAAAAAACGTTGACATTGATAATTGATAATTTGATCATATTTTTTAGCGAAAGTATGCTTTTAAAAGAAAAAAAAACTAAACAATGACATTTGTCGATATCTCAATTAGTTCAGGAGTTATCATCGTTTAAATGTTTCCAAAATTCCGAAATCGATATTTTTGGAAAATTATAACTCTTCAAAGAGAAGAGAAAAAAATCTAAAAATAGGCGTGGATATTCCTTTCATGGGGTACAATTTGACACCAAAAAAATCAGGAACCCCAAAATGGTCGGGGTCACGGGCTCGGTGAAATGCCGTGGAATGTCCCATCAATGTCCCCCTAAACAAAAATACCCAAACAAAAACAAACATACCCAAACCTCTATGGACCAGGCATTGCCGATTAGCGGTAATTATAAATACATCTGTGTAAACACATTACAAAACTTTAAACGCGTTTTTCTCGAAAACACGATTTTAAAAATGGCTGACATTCTCCTGACCGCTGTAATTAATATATCGACCTGACATTTGGAGAGCATACTCAGAAAATGTGTCTTCACGGAATGACGGATCGTTTTTTCGATAGATACATTTTTGCAGTTATTATATATCTTTTTATGCGAAAAAAACGCGAAAATTCGATTTTTTTTTAATTGCCGCCATTTTCCGAAATTTGTACTAAACGAAAAACCCATCCGTCATTCCATGACCAAAGGGTCACAGATTGATAATATGCTTTGAATTTGTGTTTCAGATCAACAAAGAGGGGGCAGTGATGTCAGCCGTTTACCTCCCGCGATTTGAGGACCTGTTTTCGCGGAGCTGCAATGGCCGCCATTTTGGGTTTTTTTTTCAATTTTTTTTTTTTAACATTCTGTATATCATGAATAAAAGCAAGAAAAAAACCGCACTCAAAAAGCTTTACTCGTTTCCTTAAAAAAAAACAAAATGTAAACACCTGAAATATGGCACTCCAAGGACAAAGTCTCCCTTAAAAGCAATGCGGAGGCGAGTGTCGCTTGTGAGGCTAGAAAAGCGCGATACATGTTTTTCACTTTCGCCGAGTACTAAAAATACACTGGACACACTGCTGTAACTGCTCTTAAGGTCGGGAGTTCGATCCCCTCATGAGGGAAAATACACTGCTATTTCTAGAATATCGCGAGGAAGGCTATCCCTCCGCTAGCTGCGTCGTGCTCGTATCAACCGTGTGTTCGGAGCCACCAATAAACCGTGCATACACACATTTTCCCCGTTCGTATTCTTACGCCTGGTACACGAGCCCGGCCGGCTTTCTGCCCGCTGGTGCATTCAACTTTGGTATTCCAGTAACTCCAGTGACGAGTTTCAGTGCCTCGGAAGATCATGCTCCTTTTTTTTACACCGACGAAGGTCGTTGTCGTTGAAAGAAAAAAAAACGTGCCATTTCTGATGGTGAGTCAATAGTTTGTATTGGCCCGTTTGGGGGGCCGAAACATTTTTCAGCTTTTTTGTCACTTGGCTCGAAAATCTTCCTTTATTTATTGACAAATTCTCGAGATTTTGAAAAAATACTATTTACTGGTGATAGCGCAAATTTGTTTTCTCTGACATTTCGTTTATAAATTCTGTGATATTTATTTATGTTTAATTGATTAATAGTTGTTTGTAGGTTTATTTTCATTTTTTTCGAAGCACTTTGTGTCGTTATTCTTTTATCAGTGAGTGCTCGAGTTTTTCCTGGATAAAAAGCTCTCTTCATTTATTAATAATTTTTCGAGCTTTAAACAAATTTTATACGCCGATAATTGCGGAACGTTTCTGACGTTGCATCGATGGATACTGTAATATTTATTGATTTTTCATTCATCTCTAGCTGCTTGTACGTTTATTTTTGTTGTCGTTGATCGCTGAAGATATTGTATTATTATTATTTTATCAGAAAGTGCTCAAATGTTGCCTGGGTAGAAAGGCTCTTTTCATTTATTGATAACTTCTCGACCTTTAAAAAAAAGTTATTCACCGATAATTGCTCAACTTTATTTTTCTGACGTTTCATCGATGAATTCTGTAATATTTATTGGTTTTAATTCATTTTTAGCTGCTTGTACGTTTATTTATTTATTTATCGATAATAGCTGAAGTCTGGGTAGAAAAGCTCTCTTCGTGTATTGACAATTTCTCGGGTTATTGTCGAATCTTATTCACCGATAATTGCTCAGCTTTTTTTGTTTGTCGCTTCGCCGACAAATGCGGTGATATATATTTTTTTCACATTCATTAATAATTGCTTATATATTTATTTATTTTTTATTTATCAATAATGGCTGATGCAATTTATCTTATTATTATTTTTTATCAATAAGTGCTCACGTTTCTATTTATTTTTAGTTATCAACGAGAACTCGAGGACTCTTGCTCTTCATTCATCAGCATCCGCTCGAACACTTATTTTTTTTTAATATTAACAATTTCTCTGACAAAATTCTCGACAAGCTTGCACTTTTTTAGTCTCTTTACATCGCCTATTTTTCGAAATTCCACCAGCCTTTTTTCCCTCATTGCCCGGCTCGTGGGCATTTAAAAAAAGGGCCGTACCAATCGAAGGGTCACTACGGGAGTGCCGCGATCGCGAGAATGATTTCAATTCGGGGAATATTAAAGCTTCACGAAAGTTACGAGGTACCCCCATTAATTGCGACCCATTCTTCTCTCCGTCATTCAATCTCCTCGGATTGACGAAGAATGTAGGGCAGTCCACCCCTCCGCTTTCGGGATGAGGGTCATTGGACGTCGATGACAACCACTTGGATACAACACGACGAGAGTATCAACAGCGGTGCATCCTCGACGTGGCTTAACTTTTTTCAGCGCTGCTTTCCGCAGGTTTCTTTTGGAAAGGCTTATTGGCAGGGGGAACGAGCCTGTGCACAGACGACAAGGCTGCTTATCCGCGCATTAATTAAATTAATCAAGTCCAATTAGTAGTCTGCTTGCCCCCCTCTCTCTTTCTTTTTATTCCCGTCCTTCAATCTCCACTTTGTACATACTTTGTATATGACATGTTGCGAAAAGATAATTAAAATAACTGTTCGTTCAATAACTAGATCCTCATTTCGTTCCATGAATGTGACACTTCTACTTTATTTTTTTATAATGACAACTTAATGATTATGAACAAAATAATAATGACAATGAGGATAATGTAATAGTGAATCATAAAAACAAATGACATAAAAGAGGAAAAAGTAATCATTAATAATAAGAATAAAATAAAAATAGTAGTAATACTAATAACTATAATATAATAATATAATAATAACTAATAATATAATAATATAGTAATAACTAATAAATAATATAATAATAACGACGACGAAGACTACAACGACGACAACAACAACAACAACGACGTCAACAACAACAACAACAACAGCGACGACGACGAAAACAACAACAACAGCGACGACGACGCCAACAACAATAACAGCGACGACCACAACGACAACGACAACATCGGCGACAACAACGATGACGACAACAACAACGACAACATCGGCGACAACAACGATGACGACAACAACAACAACATCGACGACAACAACAACAACGACGACGTCAACAACAACAACAGCGACGACCACAACGACAACGACAACATCGGCGACAACAACGATGACGACAACAACAACGACAACATCGGCGACACCAACGATGACGACAACAACAACAACATCGACGACAACAACAACAACGACGACGTCAACAACAACAACAGCAATAACAATGACGACAACAACAATAACAACGACAACAACAACAACAACGACGTCAACAACAACAACAACAACGACAACAACGACGACGTCAACAACAACAACAGCAACAACAACGACAACAACAATAACAACAGCAACAACCATGGTGACGACAACAACAACGACGACGTAAACAATAACAACAGCAATAACAATAACAACGACAACAACAACAACTACGACGTCAACAACAACAACAACAGCGACGACGGCGACGACGACAACAACAATAACATCGACGACAACAACAACAACGATGACGACAACAACAACAACAACGAAAACAACGACGACGTCAACAACAACAACAGTAAAAACAATGACGACAACAACAACAACAACGGCGACGTCAACAACAACAACAACAGCGACGACAACAACAACAACGACAACAACAACAACGACAACAACTACGAAGTCAACGACAACAACAGCAACAACGACGACGACAACAACAATAACAACGACAACAACAATAACAACAGCAACAACAATGACGACAACAACAACGACGACGTCAACAATAACAACAGCAATAACAATGACGACAACAATAATAACAACGACAACAACAATAACAACGACAACAACAACAACGACGACGTCAACAACAACAACAATAGCGACAACAACAACAACGTCAACAACAACAACAATAGCGACGACAACAACAACGACGACGACGTCAACAACAACATCAATAGCGACGATAACAACAACAACGACAATAACGACGACGTCAACAACAACAACAACAACGACGACGATGACGACGATAACAACAACAATGACGTTTGTGTTTTTTAAATGATAATAATAATGATAATGACTCTTTATGTCTTCCCTTCCCTCTCACTCTTTTACTATCGCTCTCCATTTCTCTCTTACGTCGAAGCCTCAACGGGTTCACCGAACCGTGACGCTGTCCCACCACTCACATAGGCAGTTTCGTAATTACCCAAGGATCTAAGGGTGGTTACAATTTTTGTTGCGCCCTTCGAAAATTCGACGTAAATGATCCGAACTATTTCCGGCAAATGTTCACGCTCTCTCAGATCCGAGCTTTCCATTTCGTGGCCCGTAGAAATTCGAGCAACAATTTTTTTGCTCGCAGAAAGTCGGAGCACATTTCGCGGCCTGCAAGTGTTCGCCGCAATTTCTTTCATCGACGAAATTTAGAGAATTTTCGTCGTGGCTCGTAGAAACTTGAGTCAGGCATTTCCAGCTGGTGAAAAAAAGTGAGAGACACATTTTATTAGGGTTCGCACATAGAAATGTCGTGTGAATTAGATTGGGAAAAAAAACGTTCGACAAAGAGGAATACCATGGGCGACGTTGGTCGGGTTATTCGCTGCCAAGAAATACAAAGAAGGAAGCGACACGTGAGATCCAAACGGCTGAAAGAAAAGTCAAGAAATTCTGTTTTTTTTTTGTTCACATTTTTTTCAATACGAGGCAGCAACATGTCGTTCGCGTCGACTAGACCATACGTTTATCTTGCGGAGAGTGAGTTATGTTGAATAAACAAACGATAACGAGGCCCGAAACGAGGAAATAAAAGTCTTTTAATTGCCGAAATAAAAAGAGAAAGAGGGAAGGAGGACGGAAAGAAGCGTAATAAAGTTGGGGCAAAAGAGTGAGAGTGCAGTGGCACCGTATGAGGTAAATAAGTGAGCCAACGTTGTCATTCCTTTTTTTGGTGCTCTCATCTTCGTCTTGCTCTGCTTCTTCGTCATCTCTCTCTCTCTCTCTCTCTCTCTCTCTCTCTCTCTCTCTCTCTCTCTCTCTCTCTCTCTCTCTCCCCTCCCTCTCTCTTGCGAGCTTCTAATTAAAGCAACCGAAATAGAAGTCACGATGAAACACGAGAATTGGCAATCCACGAATTTGCACCTACCCCTCTTTCTCACTCTCTCTCTCTCTCTCTCTCGCTCTCTCTCTCTCTCTCTTACTTGCCCTTTCTCCAGTGCATAATGTATCCGGCATTCTGTTTATCGTGACGAAGCTCTTGCAAATGAAAAAGAGTACGTGCTCTCTCGGCAAGTGAATACTCTCACGATTACGGTGCCATGGAGCTTCGAGCTTTTCGTTTGATGTTCTCCACCCTCTCGCCCTCCCTATCTCTCGTTCGCGGTAAACTCGAGGCAAAAACTACCACGAAAGACCTCGTTTTCTTCGATCCTCCAAGGCGAGGCAATAATACCCCAGGCCCAACCGAGTCCATATTTCTACGTTTTTTTTTCTCTCCGTTTGCCTCCCCCGTTTCACTTTTACGTTTCTCTCTTTTGGCGAGCCGAGTTACGAGTTCGGTGGGGCTCAAAACTTGCTGGTGTTGACTCGTTATCGCCACGAAGTATTCTCTTTTTATTTCGCCTTCTTATTTCTGGCTTATTAGTGTACGCGTGGCTGATGCTGCTGGGTTGCAATGAGAGAAACAAAACGTCGAGACATACCTACCTCGCAACTCGTTGACTTTACACGATCAAATTTATTCGCCTCGAATATATTTCTCCGAGCGTGGAGAGAATAGAAAAAAAAACATCACATGTGCCATTTGAAAAGAGACATCGATTGTTTCCGTATGAGGGATTTTTTCCTCGCAGGTTTTTTTTCTTCCCTTTAAGGAATACCTTTAGGCGGGGAAAAAATTTGCTGATTTTCATGATTTTTTTTCGAAGGAAAGATTGCTTCACCCGTTTTGAGACTTAGTGTACGTTTTATTACTACTTTTGTCTAAAAAATGCCTAATTTTAATGGTCCGAAATAACAAGGTTCGTCAAAATCATACCAGCGAAAGTCTACACAGTTGACTGTAAATTATGTAGAACGTATAACATTGTCTAGACAAATTTCAAAATTTACGTAAAATATTTTATATATTATAAATAAATATATAAATATTTTCGATAAATATTTTCCATTTTATAAACAATTTAAGGTCTCAATTTCTATCAAAAATCGATCAGCTATAGCAGCTTTTAAAACAATTATTTTTACAAATAAAAAATCTTAAAAAATAGTTGAAAGTTACCATAATATGTGTACAAATTAATAGATTTAAAGGTCTTCTCAGCAAATATTCTTGAAAAATCTATCTTTTTGGGCCTCCTGAGTGTATATAACCCCTTAAGGTATGGGGTTAGCCGTCGGGGGTGAAGTACGAGCGAAGCGCTTTATGCTTACGCACGTAGCCAATTGACTGTTTCCAACTATTAGCTTTCAAATAATCTCCATCTCAAACGTGCGTTTTCGAAATATTTTTCTACATCTATTTGTAAAAATATACATTTTTGAACATTCGGTGATTGCATTAAGAGTTTTCATTACTTTGGGTTACTATTTTCTATAACTTTTTCTCGCTCATTTAACGCGAAACGAATTGGCAACGTCGTAAATCGTGGTAGTATATCACAATGCCCAGGTTGGCGGAAGTGTCGCGAAGACGTATGCGCCCCTGTCCTAACCTTAATATCGGCCCAAGAAACTGTGAAAAATGAATATCGGTCCGAATAAAAAAATTTCCGCTGGAAACGAAAAGTGTGTACTAAAGCTGCCTATAATCGCGAAAAAATAAAAAATTCAAATAATTCTTCGATGGTCTAAAAAAACGGTATGTATGAAAAAAAATCCGCGCTATTTTGTCTTTCCCATGTAGAGGTTGCCATGAGTTGCCCAATGTTACGATCAGGCCAATTTTGTGACCATCGTATAAGCCAACAAAAGAGAAATAATATTGGCCCATTACTGTTCCGCTCTAAACTGAAACTGGCACAATATCGGCTCATCCCAAAAGCCTGTCCTGGCCCATCTTTAAAAACTAATAAATAGCCGTGGTATATAAACTAAATTTGCCAATTTAAAAACTAGTGATACTAAAATACTGGCAATTCCATTGGCCCAATATTGTTCCGTTATAAATTGAAAACCGGCACAATATCGGCCCATCGTTTAAAACTAATAAATAGCCGTGATGGTTGAACTATATTTGCCAATTTAAAAACTGGTAATGCTAAAATACAAGCAATTACATTGGCCCATTATTGTCCCGTCATAAATAGAGAACCGGCACAATATCGGCCCATTACTAAAGATTATCCTGGCCCATCTTTCAAAAGCAATAAACAGCAGTGATAGTTAATCGAAATTTGCTAATTTTAAAACTGGCAATGCTAAAATACTGGAAATTACATTTAATTAATCTAAGCCCTTTATTGGCTAAGTGGGTCAGACCATACCTGCTTTTATTTTATTTAAGCCTTGGGTTATTCACTATCTGTATATTGTGCCAGAATAGGCAAATAACGGGCACGTCATATATTAATCGTCTATATTTTGTAGTTCAGTTTTTGTAATCAAGTCTTGGTCTATTATTGGCATTTGTGAATAATCAACATAAGTAAGTAAAATATGCCAATTTTGAAACCTGTCATTTACGCAAATCACAATTTATTTTAAGGTTATTCCATGAAATATGTATCCATAACGACCAATTTCGGGCCAATCTTGGCCCGATATAGGTTGAATATTTATCACGCGCCCAAACAAACCCAAACAAACTCACGGCCCAATATTCTAGATAGACTAACTTTTAGATAGACCAACTGTGTTACATAGGGCCAAGTGCAATGTAACCAACCCTATGTAACCAACTGGTTACATAGGGCCAAGTGCAATCAACAATATTGCCGCTACAATGAATTAAATCATTGGCCCAATAATTGCTGGCTCTGTTAGCCGATATCGGGCCGTTCTTATCATTTCTACAAAGGCACCTCATTGGTAAATACTCACGGCCCAATATTCTAGAAAGACTAACTGTGAAGGCCCGTCCCCGGCCCAACGGTCAATCTCTACATGGGCTGTTGTCTGGAGCAGGGTTGCAAATAATGCATTACTTTTTGTAATGCATTAGCGTTTTCATTACTTTACATTTTGTAATGAAAAAAAAACTTCATTACCAATTACTTTACGTTCAGTAATGTAACAAATTTCCATTTCTCATTACATTGGATTTTGTAATGTAAAAAATTTCATTACTCATTAAATTGGAATTTGTAATGTAAAAAATTTCCATTCCTCATTACATTACATTTTGTAATGTGACATATTTTCATTACCCATTACAATGTAATGGATAATGGCCTTTTTTACATTACAAAGTCCAATGTAATGAGTAATGGAAATATTTTACATTAAAAAATGTAATGTTTTGAGCAATGGAATTTGTTTTCATTACAAAATATAAGGTATTGAGTAATGGATTTTTATGTCATTGCACATTACTTTGCAGTTTGTAATGAAAATGTTTCACATTAAAAAATGTAATGTAATGAGTAATGGACGTTTCCTACATTACGAAATCCAATGTAATGAGTAACGGAATTTGTTTACATTACAATATATAATATAATAAGAAATGCATTTTTTTACATTACGGAATGTAATGTAATGGGTAATGAAATATTTTTAGCCATTAAAAAAAGTAATGAACAATGTATTACTTTTTCAGTACAAATTTCGCAACCCTCGTCTGGAGGAGGTTCCCACCTTAAGGGGAGGGTAGGGGTTTGCACTTTTGAAAAATCGATTTTTTTTTGTATTTTCTTATAGTTAAACATTTCGAGAATACAATCCGTAAATTTCAAGTCACCAGAGTAAAACTCTCAAAGTTATTGACTATTCAGTCCCGCTCCTCTAACACTGTAGCTCCGACTTCTCTAAACTTCAAACGCGTTTTTTTCGAAACCACTTTTTCAAAGTCCGTGTTTACTGCCATTTGAAAACTACATCATCGATTTATATCAAACTTGGTACACACTTTCTACATATAAAATACCTCCCCCAACGGTTAGTTTGAGATTTTTTTTACAATGAGGGGGTTTTCCACCCTCAAAATTGCGGAATTTCTAGTGAAAATAGGACTTTTCACTTTACATGACCACCAAAAATTTAGAAATGAAAAAAAAATTATCATAGACCGTTGGGGGGAGGATTTGATGATACTTTGACTACATTTTAATGGTACTTGATTTCAGATAATTTCTAGCTGAGATACAGTGAACACCGCAAATCGTGTTTTTCCAAAGGCGTTCTTGGAAAAGCTTTGTCACCGGCTTGTTTGTGGATATTTTCGCGTACAAATTTCACGAAATGTTCTTGAAATGATACTTAACAATGTACAAAAGGATTCAATAAATTTACTCTATCCATATAGATGAAAAAAAATCGCAAAAAAGTATATTTTTTCACGCTGAAACCCCTACCCTCCCCTTAAATGAGGATCGCACGTATTACACGCGTACCTCATTTCTCACTTATAATTAATGTAATTGATATTTAATTCATCGATTAAGGCGGTCCTCTAGTTTCTCGGGTCGAAAAAATCGATTTTTTTTTCATAAATCACATCTACAACATGTGTAGAAAATGTGTGCCAAAGGATTTTTCGATATTCGAAGTGTTTCACAAGTTACGGCCCTGAAACGGAGCAGGTATACGGAGCAGGTATACTTTCAAACGCGTTTTTCTCGAAACACCATTTTTCGAAACGGTGACCACGATATTTCAGAAACTACTGCACCGATCTTGTTCAAATTTATACAGCATCTTTAATATGTTATAAGCCAGCGATTGAACTAGGATTATCATGATTGCTTCGATAGTTTTTTTTGTACGAGCGAAAAACTTAAGAAAAAATGAGTAAAAAATAGAATGTAATTTTCAAAAGTGTATGAAAAAGTCAATTTTTGTAATTTAGAATTCACTCTAGTTCAATCGCTAGTCTTAAATATGAAGATTAAAATGCCGTTTGGTTTTTTGATTTCAGATAAGCAGAACAGCCGCAATCTTGGTCACCGTCAAGCACCTCTTTTACTTGATGTCTTCCTGTCGGCCACTATAACTTTTATTCTATTATATATTTTGACTTCAAAAAATTTGTAAAGCTCATTTGAATGTTAATAAAGATTATGCAAAAACAATGAGATTGATTATTTCGATGCTTTGCAGCACTATCAGAACGATGTCCTCGAGTGAATCAGACGCGAACCGTTCGTGTAACAAGTACGAAGCTTTCCAGTATGGTCCGCATCGACCCTAACCGAAACCGAGGCGACGCTCTCATATTCCTCGAGCTATCGGCGAGATATAAATTACAATGAGGTTCGAAGAGAGATGCCCCTATTACATGGGGTGTCCTGCGGAGCCCTAAGAGTTTAAGGCAATGCGTTTGATTGGTGTTGGGGCTCTTTGCTCAGCTATTAAGTAGCGCCCTGCTAGGTCGGTATCTGGATATGTGGGTTATTGGGGATATCAAGCCTCGCACACCGCGTCGTCTTCTGTTACAAAGCCGTAAAGTGCTATGTGATAAACCACGGGCTGTACGATCCTCCATGGATTGGCCCTACTGCCAAGTGCCTGGCGCGCGCAATCGTCCAGGCTAGCATCCGTTCAACTTCGTCTTGAAGAATCTGGAAGCACACGCGGATTTTTGCCACCTTCCCTGTGCCCGAGCTTGGATCGGAGACGGAGGGGAATAACACTGCAATCCAAGTGTGTTATTTGTTACACGTAAGGTGGGTAATTTTACGAGTTAACACGTGTGGACGAGCATTCAATTGTTTATAGGCAATTGTTAAAACAATCTTTCAAAAAATTAAAGTTCTTCGGGATGAATTATTTTTAAAAAAATATTTTGGGCAATTTTAAAACGAAAGTATACCTTATAAAATTTTGCTAAAGTTCATAGTTTTTGAGTAATAAATTTTTGAACATTCCTGACGGAGTTTTCCAATTTTACACTTGATTAATTACCTGCCATGGGGACCCGACGCCCCTTCACTAATTGTGGGATATCCCGGTAACTATTCATCGGATTGGCTTTAAATTTTCAGGAAATATTTTCGAAACATCATACTTCAAGAAAATGTTTTTAAAAATCGATTTTTTGAAAATTCTGACTGCATCTCAACTCTTGAAACAACTCAGTTATGTGTGTTACAACAAATTGCAATTGCAGACATTTACACGATTAGATATTTTCGTTTTTATGGTTTGTTCCAGCCGTACAGGGCTTCCCCTTTTTGCGAGCCCCAATCAGCCTCCACTTCGTCCTACCTCCGATTCCACATCGCCTCTTTGCCATCCATTCCACTTCTATATCCCCCCACAACTGCCCCCGACCGGCAATTCCCCACCCCCGCCTTGCGGCCACAGCTGACCCCCCCTCTATATCGTATTCACCACCATGACATATCTGCCATGGGCATAGGGAAACTGCGGAAAACCTGTACCTATACAGCCGGTCCCAACTTCGCCTCCCAGTCACGGAACTAGTCGACTTTCGCTGAGAAATGTCGAAGAAAAATATTCCACGACGAAAGTGACGCGACTGGGGTTCGAACCCGGGACTTCCCGATCCGTTGGCCAGCACGCTAACCACTAGACCAACCCACCGGGGCTACGGGTTTAGATATCATATGTGTCGTAAGGGGTGAGATGCAGCCAGAATTATCAAAAAATCGATTTTTTTACATTCTCTTGAAGTATGACGTTCCGAAAATATTCCCTGAAAATTTCAAGACAATTCACATCCATTCTACACATCCATTCTAGGGAATGGATATGTAGTAGAAAAAAAAATATATGGGTCTACTGAATCACTAGAATCTATTTCCATCGAGGAAAAAATCTGGAAAACGAAGACCAATATATTTACTTATCCTACACAGTCGGATAATGTTTATGAATGGGAAGTATCAGCGAAGTCTTCGGAAGAAATGATTTTCCCTATGATGAGTATTGAGCGGAAATTAGTTGCTATCAAAATGTCGAGAAAACCGGTTGGGACTGTTCACACTTGTGCGCTAGCATTACTCCATGTATGAGTGAAACCATGAGTTTGTTTGTATCTATGTAACAGGTTTCTTTAATTTGATAAATAAATATTGTCTGATGTTTGTCTGCATATTTGTGTTCATCATTGATTTTTTATTTGCCAATGCCCTTACGCTTTTTCCCAATTTGCGTTCGATAATATTATACCATCGATGTATATAATCGATTAGAATAATTGAAATGCCATCAACCATGTAGCCTAAGCTATTCATACTGGTTTATCGCTATAATAGTCGGATCTGGGCCTATTGTGGAAATCCCTACTTGTTTATCCCTATACTGGCCAAGTCGGGTCCTATTGTGGAAATCCCTACAGGTTTATCCCCATAACGGCCAAGTCGGGGCCTATTGTGGAAATCCCTACAAGTTTATCCCGATTATGGCCAAGTCTGGGCCCATTGTGGAAATCCCTACTAGGGAAAGCACTAAGGAAGCCCTGAAAGGCCCTTATTTTTATTAGGGATGCCCTATCAGTTTTCCGCACGGGTGGCCTTTGTAGCTTTGTGAATATATTCTTGGATAGTTTGTGTATCGATTTAAGCAATTAAAAAAAAAAAAAAACTATTTTTCGGACCTTCTAATTCAGGCTCCGGCCTTAAGGAAGTAGGGATTGACTGGAGTAATAATTAAAAACCATTTTTTAAATGTTTATCGCTACAAGAGTAAGCCTCGAAATGTGCCGGTTGCCGTCAATGGGATACTTTTGAGGGTTATTTAATTAATTGGCGTTTCATTTCGCGATTTCCTTTTTTCTCGCTCTCCCGGTCGGAGTATTTTTTCTTCGTCTTACCTTTTGCAACGGGCATGAAGGGACATTTACCTCCGCGTGCCTCGTACAACTTCCGTAATGCCAGTGCACACTGCTTTTTATCGTTCCCCGTATACTTCAGTGGAAAAACGAGAGAAGAAGAGATGTGTGTATTGCGCTTTTTAAGGGCGGGGTAAAGTATTAAAATTTTTTTTTTTCATTCTTTTTAAATTTTTTAAATGAATGCGCAATATATCAAGAATATTGTGTTAAAATTTCAAGTCGATCAGAGTAAAATTGAGGAAGTTATGAGTATTTTATGTGCAATGAGCGCTAAGCGACCAAACTCTTCTGCGTTTTTCAAACCGTTTTTCTGAGACTTGTCATATTTGAAGTCCGTGTGCACGATAACTCAAAATCTACTGGACCAATCGCTTTGAAATTTTGCACAGTACTTCTTCACATAATTCACCAGGTATTGTCGAGAGCTTTTTTGTTTTTTTTTTAATAATTACTAATTTTTCAACAACAAATTAGCCGATTTTTTTTAGCGAAAATCGGGTTTTTGGCTCCCAAGTGCTACGAAAAATCGAAAAATCGAAAAAAAAATCCTCCCGTCATTACCTCGAGAAATATCTCCTTTAATAAATGCATTTTGATTTTTTTGTTTCAGATGATTCTGTTGCGAGTTATGGTGCACACCGCAAACCAACTTTTTTTCGAGGCGCCTCCGCGGTTTAATTTTCACTCGCTCAATTTTGAATATATTGCAATGCAAATTTAGGAGAATGTTGTTCAAATGTTACTTCATTATATGTAAATTTTTCAATAAACGAACACTATTCGTTACGCCAAAAAAAAATCTTAAAAACATGCCTTTTTTTCGCCGAATTAACTTTACCCCGCCCTTAAAATACATTGCACTCGCCTCTCGTTCTCACTTTGGATTGCTCGACGATAGGGGCTCAGTCAGCCCTTGAACGCTGCCCCGAGCAGCCCGCGAGGCCCGGAAACTTTTTCACGTCGTATGTGTAGACGCCTTTTTTTTTGGCCTCGCACTTCATTCCGGACTGCTTTCATTATGAATATACACGGGAGCGATGTAAACCGTGGCAGCTCGCATGTTGCTCGCTGTCCTTTTTATTTTCCTTTTCGTTGTGAATACCACCCTGCATCCCGTTAAATTGTACGTGACTTTAAGGGGGGATTGTCTTTTTTTTCGCAAAATTTTTTGGGAATTTTTTTGTGAAGAAAGTATACAACGGAAAACTTGTGAAAGTTGGCATATAGTTTCATTGATCTGTTTACTACATACAAAAAATTTTTTAAACAATTTCATCAAAAAATCCGCCTCCCACCCCCCTCGACGTGCGATGGTCCTTTTTTGATGGTGTGCACGATTACAGCCTTCACGTTCATCCTGCAACAAAAACCCAAAAAGCATTTTACTTTAGACACATATAGCTATCGTTCGATGAAGGGGAAAAAAAATTGACGATTTGGTGACGTTTTGAACTTGAAGTATCGATTTTTCGAAAAAAATTGATCGATTTTTTGTTATAAATAAAAAACTATTAAACGTATTGCTTTTTTGCTTCATCAAACGATAAAAGGATGTCAGCTGAGCATTCTGTCCAAATTTGAAGGCAATCGGTTGAATAGTTTTTGAGAAATCGTGCACACCATCAAAAAAGGACCATCGCGCGTCGAGGGGGGTGGGAGGCGGATTTTTTGATGAAATTGATTAAAAAAAATTTTATATGTAGTAAACAGATCAATAAAACTATATGCCAAGTTTCACAAGTTTTCCGTTGTATACTTTCTTCACAAAAAAATTCCCAAAAAGCGGTAAATTTTGCGAAAAAAAAAGACAATCCCCCCTTAAGGTTGTAACATTTTCGAGATAAATTGATTTTGTCGTTTCGGGTTGGTAAACTATTCCAACATGTGTTGTTGAAATTTTTTATCGGGGTTCATAGTTCAGTAAGAGACTCTCGACTTCGAATAGACCCTAAAAAATAATAACGACGGCCGTCAACGAACGCGGGTCCCCATGTAGGGTGATCGGTAGTGGCCAACGATTGGCCGATGCGCGACGCCGAGCTTGCCAACATTGGCACTCGAGCTTGGCCCAATCATCGACCGAGCCTTGGATGATAAGAGCGGCCCGATATTCGCAATCAATATTGGCCCTAGAATGGCTTATGAGAATCGGCCGAGCATCGCGTAGGAGTTCATTCGAGAATCGGCCAACAATAAGTCCCCGTCAAGATTACCATCATTTCCACTCGAGCTTGGCCCGATTATCGACCGAGTCTTGGCGGATAATTGCGACCCGATATAGATCACCAAAATTGGTCCTGCACTGCCAAAAAAAATTGATTCTTTTTGTATTGTAATTCGTTATTACCTGGTCTGGCGAAACGATTAGTTCGAAGAAAATATTTCACCTATATGGGACTTGAGCCTTGAACCTACCTACTCATAGCCAAGCACGCTGCCCCTATGCTACCGAGTGCTCGTAACATTTGAATCGCAGATATGCCATAAGAGACCAAATGGATTCTTATCATTATTTGTATCACATAAACTATATTAATTAGTTAATATTATCGTGATAATTAGAGAGTGTTATCGACTGACATGTTGGAGAATTTCCAAACCTAACCTAACCTATATATATATATATATATATATATATATATATATAATCCCTTTCTACTCCCACAACCCTTTAATATGTGTGTTCCAATAAAGACAGACCATTTGTTCATTAGTTCAAGTTTAATTTAAATAAATAAACATATTTACAATGAATAATTCCAATAATGGAATGCAATAGGAAAAATTTGATTTCACGAAAAATCTAGTTAATTCAAATAAAAAATAAATAAATAGACGCGGTTAGTTAATATTAATAGAATTTTTCTGTCAGTGTAGGATGGTTCATAAAAAAGGGTAGAGTATCGCGAATGAGCTCGTTCGAGAATCGGCCAACAATGAGTGCATTGATTTGGTAGTATATTTGTTAAGAATAATGTCCAATGGACTCGTAAAAAGTATTCATCTCGTCTCTCAATGACTTCAACGCGAAACAATGAATCGTCAATATACGAATTGCGGTTTGATCATGCGTTACTCGACCGAACATTGGCCTCGTATCGGCAAACCAATGATTGGCGAGACTATACTTCGTCAAACATCGGCCTCATATCGATTAACCAATAATGAACGAGTCTATACTTGGCCGAACATTGGCCTCGTATTGGCAAACCAATGATTGGCCAGTTTATACTTCGTCAAACATCGGCCTCGTATCGACAAGCCAATGATTAGCGAGTCTATATTTGGCCGAACATTGGCCTCGTATTGGCAAACCAATGTTGGCTAGTCAATACTCAGCCGAGCATTGGCGTACAATTGGGTAATCGATCATCGCCCCGCCAACATTGGTCCAAGTATTGGCCGTTACGGTTCGATTGGCGAAACCTACATGGGTCTGGCATTCACAGGCCAGCTGCTCATGCACTGCAAAGGATCTTTGTACACTGGTGCGTTCTGATCTGAAACACAGAAAATTATTCTTCCGGTTCAATAACGCAAGGATTTCGGTAGCAACGAAAAACACCCTACATTTTGTGGTCTGGAAGCGCTAGCTAAAAGAAGGCGCGCTTCTCAAGATTATGTATTTGCTCCTGAGCCTTTTATGGTCATTAAAGTCTGGTTGGTCATCATCCACAGCATCACAAGGCCTGCGCGTGTTCTGGCTATACAAATTGCAATAACCTAGATCACCCAGTGAACTATAAGTGGTGCCTACACTGCAAGTTTATATACAATCCAAGCTCATAAAGTGGCAGACATTGGACAACGACAGCTCATGGAAAGAATCGATGCGATAAACCCGAAAGTCACATCGGAAATATCATTTGCGTAAGCTATGGCACCACCCGCAGCGACAGTAGCTACCATGAGCCATCATTTTACATTTATCAAAATAATATCAAGAGTCAAAGATGCTGATAACAACTGTCCAAAGTCTACAATCTAACTACTACTGAGATGCGTTTGTTGGTCAAGTTTAACTTTACACACAATATCAAAAAACTGTATGGCACCGCGCGAGGTACTGCTTTCGATTCTCTCCTCGTAAAGATTTTTCATACCTGACATTTCTTTTTATTGAAATGATTTGTTCCGCCTTTTATCGGCAAATTAGTTCGATTATTGATTACATTTGTTATAAGAATCATAATAACGCGAATAAAAATAGTAATAATTCCTAGAAGCTATCAACGTCAATGTGTTTATTGATGGTTGATGGTTTTTTGTAACTATCCAAAAATGCATTATCAAAATTATTTACAAAGTCATAATACATTTTTCGTAACTAAACAAAAATTTAAGAACTCTGTAAAAATTGTCATGCCAATTATTGCATTAAACTAATTAGACGAACTAGATCGCAAATAAACAATCTTAGTGCACGATAGGTGTTTTTTTTGACAAGTGTCAACAATTAGCCGCCATGACAGTCAGTTTCACACTGTGTACTGACTGTATTACTATACTTTCGATACACTACAGACACGGACGACGCCTACAGGCCATATTTAACACCACGCTCTTGGATGAAATTTACGGACGTTTCTTATACCGTCTCACCATACGAAGATTGGTGACTCTTTCCCTATAGTCTCCTTGGCCTTTACATACGGCGTATTCAATTCGATGTAGTGTATGTTTTGATACGACCGATGGTCGAGCGAGTCGACAAACGGCGCACTTCAGGCTGAAACGCAGCGTGTCAGCGTGAAGTGAATCTAGAACGATTCTGAGGTGTTGAAAAATTTTCGTTGTAAAAAAATCGTTCGGACGTTCGGTCGAATATTATGAGATCTCAAGATTGAGTAGACGGATCGAAAAATGATCCAAACAAAATCGATTTAAAAAAATCAAATTTCATTGGTCTAATGTCATTAAATTTTCGATTCGTATAGAAATTATGGTAATGTTTACTTATAGCGAATACGTAATTCATTTGCAGTTGGAGCAACTACGGCTTAGTAGTTTTGAGAACTACGCATGTTTCATAAAATGTTACATGGTATGTTGATGCATTGCACAAAATAGGATATCAACTCGACACTTTTTATGTAGTTCACCCTCTGTCCCTGTACCACACACATTACAATGCATCTAAGCAGATCATGCCATATGATATGGTATAAATAATTATTATATGGTACAAAGCTGTTGCCATTTTAAATCCATTTCAAAGGGGGGCGAAACCCTTCGGCGAAAAAACAGCTTATTTTCATGGTTTTTTTAAAGGAAAGATTTTTCAACCATTCTTACGATTTGGGGTATGTTTTATTACTACTTGTGGCCGTTGCGTAGTGATTTCGTTTTATTTGTCTCTAAAGCATTTACAGTAAAAGTGGCGGAGGTATGGCACGGTCTTCTAAACGGGTTGCGGCTGACAAACCGCGTAGCGGGTTTAATCTGAAAAAAAACCAACGATAATGTTTATTTCATTAACACTCGTACGCAGAATGTGAACCTAGTAACAGTGAGAAATGTCGAAAATCAATTAAATGGTACGCTTTGAAACAAAAAGATTGAATTTTCCGAGAAAAAATGGCTACATTTGGCAACAAAAAATACTTTTTTAAAAATCTTCACGGATATTTAGTCATTTTAGATAATAAGGTTAGAAATATTTATACCAAATTTCATCAGAATCGGTAAATTAGTTTTTTAGCTGTTCGGTACGCCAGTTTTGAAAATGCAGTTTGGAAGACCGTGGTATACCTCCGCAATTTTTAAAGATTAATAAATAAACAATACCATGTAACTGCCTAAATTGATTCGACAATAAAAGAAGAATCGATCAATCGAATTGTCGACTTTTGAAAGAGAAAAATCATTTTTTTTGTAAGAATACTTTTTTCGAAAACCGATTTCTTAAGAATCGATTCAACTCTGAACATCGCCCATTCTTATTTTGAAGTAAGTAGAGCTGTAGGTCATTTTTCTAGCCGGCCATCACTTGCCAGCATTACAATTAGGGGGCAATGTAGCGTCATCGTCGTCCCCATAAAATTATTGTTCTTGCGCGTAAACCGCAAGTTTCATTCGCCACATAATTTCCGGAATTCGCTGCGGATTTATAATTAATTGTGTTGTCCGATACAGAGGTGAACCGAGTGTATTTTATAAGTTAGGCTTGTCAACCATACGATATAAGAATCGGGGCGGAGCGGACAAAAACGGCCCGATGGTTCTTCCTGAAGGGCTGCGAGAGTCGAACTCGGAACTCTTGAAGCGCGAGAAAAATATATCGAATATATCGAAGCGCAGAATCGCTCATTGGTAGATACGAACGCGCGCGAATTTCAAACGCGATTTCGCGCATTTTCGATTTCTAGGAAATTTACCTAAAAGATCTTAACTGAAAAACTTACAACCTTTTAATACGATTTTTTTATTCGCATGAGAGGTTGAGAGAAAATTCTTTTTTGGGTTTCCCTTTCCGGGTTGGTTAAGGTAGCGAAAAACTTATCTCCGAATTCCTAATTTGTCAGGACGATACGTGAGAACTGGTTGGGATGTCTCGATTGGGTAAAAAATAGAATATATAATGTAATTGGGTCTTGTTGGATGAGGCCTCGAGAGGGTTGGGTACAGGATATAGACTCATAGTCGCATTATCCGATGTGTGTAAAAGTTGTCGTAGTTAGAGTTCAAAGAATGACGTAAGACTAACAGTTGACGACTTCGGGAACCGTTGATACGAGCAACACCCATTTAATTGGTCTATACGTACAACGTAATCACAATTGACACAAGTGTCACCCGGCGACACTCAGAATCGACGTATTTTTTTACGCTGCCATGCGAAAGATGTAAATTGAAGAACACTGTGAGGGGGTGCAACTTATCTATAAAATGGAGCAAATGTGTCGGACCCGCATTCATATCTGATTAAGTTACAGAGAAAAATGTCGACACTTCGGTACGTTCTCTGCGTCCTACTCGTCGTCACGGTAAATGCTTTTTGTATATATCGTCAACCATTATTTACCCAAATCGAGTGATTTAGATTAAAATTAAAAAAAAAAAACAAAGTACCAAGACAAATTCTAAAGGAATCCTTGAAAAGACGAAGCAAAGTTTGAAGAATTCTGTTACCAAGTATTGTGATACCGAACCATTTTAACTTCAGCTGTATTTGATTGTGAAATAACCATCGGTATCAATAAAATATCTAATATAACAATATCAAACAGTTTTCATTCTTATTTTCAACAAGTATAGAATATTTTCTTTTTAGATTATAACTTTCAACGACAACATGTATCGTAATTTCAATTGTTATTGATATACCAAAGAATTTCAACTTTATCCCTACTTGATTGCGCGACAATCATTTTCGTGATAATTATTTCTTTATAAAATTATTATAGTCATTGTTATTATTTAATTTTATTCGATTTTATTGCTCCGGTCAGCGGAATTTCTAAGTTTGCACTAGGACACATTCACCCCCCCTGGTAGGCTCGATCTTCTCAAGACCTGAACAACAGAACTGGGTGGCACTCGAGGGCTTCTGCACCACCGCGGGAGCCGCGTCCGTCACTGGGCGGCTAGGACGCGATGGAGAATTAAAAATTGCTTAGCAATAATCGCTCCCTTAGCCAGAGGGGGACCGGCTACTGCAGTCCAAAATCTTGCTGCGTGATTGAATGGAAAGATCCAAGGGATCCAACCACCTTTCGCATCCAACCCGCGTTAAACCGGGCACTGAATTTGCAAACCGGTCCACCGGTACGGCCCGATAGAAAATACCCCCCCCCCCCCCCAGCCCGGACCGATATTTAGGGCAGTGGTGGTTACCCTGAATCCCCGGTCGTCTGCCCCCTGACAACTCGACCCCAGGTGCCCCTGGAAACTCGACCCCAGGTGCCCCTGGAAACTCGACCCCAGGTGCCCCTGGCAACTCGACCCCAGGTGCCCCTGGCAACTCGACCCGAGGTGCCCCTGGCAACTCGACCCCAGGTGCCCCTGGAAACTCGACCCCAGGTGCCCCTGGCAACTCGACCCCAGGTGCCCCTGACAACTCGACCCCAGGTGCCCCTAGCAACTCGACCCCAGGTGCCCCTGGCAACTCGACCCCTGGTGTCCATCGATTTGCCGCGGCAAGTACAGGCCGTGTATCTTGTACTTCCCGGACGGATCCGATTTTCAGATCTGCCTGAGACGCCGCTTGTACTGGCTGGGACTCCTTGACAAGCTTGGGGCTTGGTATGGAGCCCAGTCGATGCCCAGGTGTCAGTGGATTCCCTCGACTTTCAGGCGCAGTACCTTGCACGCTTCCTTGCCTAATATGGAGCGCATTTGGACAGCCCGAAGTCCATGCCAGCTAAATAATTATCATCAGTTAATACAATTATTATTTTCTCTCGACCAAGGTAACGACCGCGACGACAAGTCAGACTGCGTTGGCCGAGTTAGAGAACGCCCGAACATTGTTGGACATGACGATCGCTACGGCGACAGAGAGAGCCAAAGATGCTACGATCGCCGCGCAAAAGCACGTGGACGCGGTATTGTCCCAGATATTATTGCTGACCCCACTCGACCTGACATATTTGGATGGTGAAGTAAAAGTGAAATACAGTCAGGTACGATATCCGTTTTCATTCAACTCGCGTCAATACGCGTAGCTTTGCACCACCAAGATAAAAATGTGCGAAAATGGAAGAAAAATAATGGTAATGAAATAAAAGCAAAGGAGGAAAATCCGTTGCAACGAAAAATCAAGTTGGGTGAATTTTCGTACCCCACAGGCGCCCTCCGCCGAGTGCTACGAATTCCTGAAGAACCGCATTGAGACGAATAGAACGGTGGTGGTCAAATGCTTGGAGTCCCCTCGGCGTGTGATGAGGAAGCAACGCAGACGTGCACTCCAAAGCTTGGATCGTACGCTGATGCATTTCAACGAGCACAGGCGTTTCGCTGAGTACTGCGAATCCTGGAACTCTGAGGATCTTACAGAGGCGCTCATGTGCAGGAGAGCGGTGAGTTTCATACCCGATGTCATTGCCATTCGTCGAAGGGAAAAAGTCTTGGATACCGTTTTGATTTGAACGTCATGCGATTGTAATGTATGATAATAATAACGATAATAAGTAATGAAGATGAATGTCAGTGAAAAGAAATTGAGCGCGAGTTCTCGTTTCGAGTTGTTGAATTATTAATGCAATAATGCGGCTAATCAAAGCTGAGGATCTCGTTCCAAGTTAGTGTAAAATCGTTTTAAATGTATCAGGGCCATTACAAATTACTCGTGTTCTTTGATTTTTGTCACCAGGTGCTAAAAGATGTCACCGAAGTAAGTTACAGAGCAAGCGAAAGAAGTTCTAAATTGATTGACGCTGCCAAAGAAGTGGGGAAGAGTTGGATCCCTAAAACCGGTGCCTGCGTGGCCCGGCATGAAGGGGGCAGCGCCATGGAAGACTGGTCCAAAGCGTGTGACAACTAATTATTCCGGAGCCTCGAAATAAATTCGAAAGAAAGCGCATTATCGAAAATGGAAATCCACCTTAAAGAAGGATCGCCTGTATTACGCGTGTGCCTCATTTTTCACATATAAATAATGTAATGGATAATAAATTAGTTGATTAAAACGCATTGAAAAACAAATTCCTTCTCCTTCCTTCAACTTTGATCTCTTCGCGATGCAAAGGTCCTAAACAGCCAGAGTTGTTTTTCTTCCAAGCCTACGTGCATGCATGAATCCAAATGCATTCCAAGTTGTGAACAAAGAGTACGTGGAGAGGCACAAGCGAATCAGACGCGAACTTTCAAACAATGCTTGCAATAAAAACATTCAGAATTACAATAAGGTTCGACGAGAGACGCCCCTGTCACATGGGGTGTCCTGGGGATCTTTAACAGTTCAAGGCAATGAGTTTGATTGGTGGGGCTCTTTGCTTAGCTATTAAGTAGACCCCGGAGGTAACTGGGGTTTTGGGGATATTGAGCCTAGCGAGCCGCTACGTCTTCCATTACAAGGCCCTAAAGTGGTATACGAAAAACTAGGGATTGGAGGGTTCCCCAAGGGTTTCAACGGCCAAGTCTCTGGCGCATGAAGTCACATGACCAGCTTCCGTTTAATCTCCGTCTCGGCAAATCTGGTAGTAGAACCAGATTTTCAAAGGTAGTATAACTGCCACGGATTGCCCCGGTACCGTTCGACGATCGTCGTTATTAAGGGGTTGGCCCCACTTGCGATTTCGAAAAAATCGATTTTTTTATTGCATTTTTTTTAAGTATAAGTATCTGAGAATATGCCCTGAAAATGTCAAGTCGATCCGAACAAAATTGACTGAGATATGAGCGTTGAAAGAGAAGAATCCGTTGTGTAAACGACCGGCTAGTCTGCCGTCTGGCGCGCTCGACCCTCCCTCCGACCTTCAATGCATTGTTCGATGAAAAGGGTCGTATACCTGGCATTCACAACGTTCATATAATAGACTGGAATTTATAAAAACGGGCCCGGAATAGATGACTGTATGTAAGTTTACAAAAAAAAAAATGTTTTCTTCGTGTAAACTGAAATTGAAACTTTAAACGCGTTTTTTCTCAAAATGGCATTTCTGAAGTCGGTGACCAAGATTACTCGAACACTAATGAACCGATCTTCTTAAAATTTCGCAGGCTTATTTAATACATAAAAATGTAGTCTTTAATCGTTCGATTTTTTTTTTCGAAAAAAAATGGCCGTTTTATAGCCAAAAAACGGCCGTGTTTTTTCGTTAAAATCGAACCATTAACTTTGACTGTCCGCCATTTTGTGAAAGATGAATATTTTTTAAAATCCTTCGATTAAAGACTAGTTTATACTTATATTTGACTAAATCCATCCGCATTATTTTTTCAGATGATCCACTTCGCCGCAATGTTGGTCACCGCAAATCGTGTATATAAAAACATTATTTCATTGACGGCCATTTGGCACTAAACAATGTAATATTTTTCAATAAAAAAATTACTGAAAGTTCTTCATGATGTGTTCTTTAAGATGGTATATTGATCGATTAAAAAAGTTTTGTAGTTTTCTTTAAAAAAATTCATGAAAAAGGCCTTTTTTGCGCTACAAGTGGGGGTAACGCCTTAAGAGGTGAGATGCAGTCAGAATTTTCAAAAAAACGATTTTTTTTACATTTTCTGGAAGTATGTTTCGAAAATATTCCCGGAAAATTTCAAGTCAATCCGATGAATAGTTTCCGGTATATACCTCAATTAGTGAAGGGGCGTCGGGTCCCCATGGGAGGTAGCGGACATCAGCTGCGAGCAACCGGTTTCGACCCCCCTATTATATTCTTCGTATATAACAGGCAGAATCCCTCGAAAACAACAACAAATTGATATTTTGGAAGCTTCCACATCGGCAGAAGCCCTATTGTATGGGCCATGAATTGATGATTCGATGTAAGTAATTTTTTAATTAGTATTTCTATACGGAAATCAAGTGTAAAATTGGAAAACTCTTTCAGAAATTTTCAAAAATGTATTACTCAAAAACTATGAACTTTAGCAAAATGTTATAAAGAATACTTTCGTTTTAAAATTGCCCAAAATGTTTAAACAAACAATTCATCCCGAAAAACTTTAATTTTTAGAAAAATTGTTTTAACAATTGGCTATAAACAATTGAATGCTCGACTTTTCGTCAAAAACTGCGATATTCGGATTCAGCGGATCAAAATACATAAAAAAACGTTTAGCTTCATCCGTCGAGCTCAACATTTTACGAACATATAATACCGTATCCACATCGAAAAACTTCAAACACGTTTTTCTCGAAACTATGTTTTTCAAGTCGGTGACCACTACAATTAAAAAACCACTCGATGGATTTTGATGAAATTTGGTGTGCCTATTGATAGCATTAAAAACTAGTCCTTAATCTAAGGATTTTCGTTTTTGTTGAAAATTTCTATTTTTTTTAACAATAAACGAGAAATTTTTTGGTCGAAAATCGAAAGTTATCTGTCGGATGCCGTCATTTTGTTAATTTTTGAAAAAAGCTTCGATTAAGGACTAGATTCATTATTAAACTAATGATTTTTTTTGGTTTTTTGATTTCAGATGATCCAGTAAAATTTTATGATGGTCACCGCAAAGCACTACATGCTAAAGGGGGTCCGACAAAGATGGCGATATTTTTACAAATAATCAATATTCTTCTTTGAAAATTTGCACAAGTGTAGTTGAAATATAACATAAAAAGTCTGTGTAACCACTTTTGTAAAACAAACTCAATTACTATAAAAACAAAATTTTTGAAAATGCTCATTTTTTCACGCCTCTGACTGCATCTCACCCCTTAAAATATCGGAATGCGATGAAAAAGACGCAGATTTTTCCCACTTTGGAATGGCTAGAATTACGGGAATAATACAAACACCATGAACTCCTCTAAACTCGCTTGGCCTGGATAGTGCCAGGAATACCGTTCCAAAAATCACCCCAATCGAGGGATGAACAGCTTCTTTAGTCAGTGTTGAGATCGAACTCGCTGAAGATTTGGGCTAATGTTCATCGGTCCGAAATAATTGGGACAATTTTGCCAGAGTCTCATATTGGGATTGAAAATTAAAAAGACAAGTATGGATCAAAAGCATTGACCCAATGTTGACTCACATTGTCGATTTTTTGCTGATGCATTGAAAATATGATTGACCTTCATTTGCTCTTCACAGTAAAAGAATGAGAAACATTCGTGTCCCTGTCTCTCTATCTATCTCTCGTGCTAAGATTGCTCTTGTCCAAAGCAGAAGACCTGGCGGAACAAGCCTGGCAATCGATCCAAACTTTCTCCATCCGAAGGAACCAGCGGGGTTATTTTTGTTCCATCTGCATGGAGATCTGTGCAACCTAGCAAAAAACTTCAGAGGGCCGAAAAAATCACTTGCAATTTCTCGAAAGGCATAAAAAGACTTTTTCTTAAGGGTGCTTCCTGTCGCAACGTTTTGCACGAGAAACCACGGGTCCGTTTTTTTTTTCTTCGTAGTGTCTGGCTAGTAGCAATTTTCGCTGACGATTGAAATGGACCCGATTTTTTTCTGACTCCTCTTTAGAGTTTTCCGTGAACCGTGACGTGGCATTGGAGGAAAAAAAATAGGTTGCGTGATCAGGCACATGTACGATTAACGCGTCTGATTGAGCTATACGTACAAAGAAACGACAATTGATACAAGTGGCAACTGCCGACTCTTCGATTTGAGGTAGTTTTTACCGTATGGAAAAAATGTAAATAACAAAATTTTAATCGACGAACACTAAGCGGGAGTGCGGCTTATCTATAAAATGAAGCAAACGTGCTTGGCCCGCATTCGTATCTTATTAAGCTGTAGAGAAAAATGTCGATACTCGCGTACGTTCTCTGCGTCCTAATCGTCGCCACGGTAAATGCTTTTTGCATATATCGGCAACCATTGTTCACCTAAATCGAGTGATTTAGATTAAGGCGTTACCCCCACTTGTAGCGCAAAAAAGGCCTTTATCATGAATTTTTTTAAAGAAAACTACAAAACTTTCTTAATCGATCAATATACCATCTTAAAGAACACATCTTGAAGAACTTTCAGTAATTTTTTTATTGAAAAATATTACATTGTTTAGTGCCAAATGGCCATCAATGAAATAATGTTTTTATATACACGGTTTGCGGTGACCAACATTGCGGCGAAGTGGATCATCTGAAGAAAAAAATGCGGATGGATTTAGTCAAATATAAGTATAAACTAGTCTTTAATCGAAGGATTTTAAAAAATATTCATTTTTCACAAAATGGCGGACAGTCAAAGTTAATGGTTCGATTTTAACGAAAAAAAAACGGCCGTTTTTTGGCTATAAAACGGCCATTTTTTTCGAGAAAAAAATCAAACGATTAAAGACTACATTTATGTGTATTAAATAAGCCTGCAAAATTTTAAGAAGATCGGTTCATTAGTGTTCGAGTAATCTTGGTCACCGACTTCAGAAATGCCATTTTGAGAAAAACGCGTTTAAAGTTTCTCTTTCAACGCTCTTTCAACGCGGATTCTTCTCTTTCAACGCTCATATCTCAGTCAATTTTGTTCGGATCGACTTGAAATTTTTAGGACATATTCTCAGATACTTATACTTCAAAAAAATGCAATAAAAAAAATCGATTTTTTCAAAATCGCAAAAGGGGGTAACCCCTTAAAAGAAAAAAAAAATACAGAGACAACAAATTCCGAAGGAATCCTCCAGACAAAGCGAAATCTAAAGAATTCTCTTTACCGAGTATTGTAATATCGAACCATTTTAATTAAAGGGGTGAGATGCAGTCAGAGGCGTGAAAAAACGAGCATTTTCAATGATTTGCTTTTCATAGTAATTAAGTTTGTTTACAAAAGTGGTTAGACAGACTTTTGATGTTATATTCCAACTTGACTTGTACAAATTTTCAAAGAAAAATTTTGATTATTTATAAAAATATCGCCATCTTTGTCGGACCCGCTTCGGCATGACCATCGTACAATTTTACTGGATCATCTGAAATTAAAAAACCAAAAAAATCATTAGTTTAATAATAAATCTAGTGGTTAATCGAAGCTTTTTTTTAAAAATTAACAAAATGGCGGCTTCCGACAGATAACTTTCGATTTTCGACCAAAAAATCGCTCGTTTATTGTTAAAAAAAAAACAGAAATTTGCAACAAAAATGAACATCTTTGGATTAAGGACTGGTTTTTAATTCCATCAATAAGCACACCAAATTTCATCAAAATCCATCAAGTGCTTTTTGAATTATAGTGGTAACCGACTTAAAAAACATAGTTTCGAGAAAAACCCGTTCAAAGTTTTTCGATGTGGATACGGTATTATGTGATCGTCAAATTTTGAGCTCGTTGGATGAAGCTAAACTTTTTTTATGTATTTTGATCCGCTGAATCCGAATATCACAATTTTCCGCCGAAATGTGGAGCATTCAATTGTTTAAAGCCAATTGTTAAAACAATTTTTAAAAAGATTGAAGCTTTTCGGGATGAATTATTATTTTTTAAATATTTTGGGCAGTTTTAAAATGAAAGCATTCTTTATAAAATTTTGCTAAAATTCATAGTTTCTGAGGTAATACATTTTTGAAAATTTCTGAAAGCGTTTTCCAATTTCACACTTGGTTTATGCATAGAAATACAAATTAAAAAATTACTAACATCGAATCATCAATTCCTGGCCCATACAATAGGGTTTCTTTCCTGAGTAACTGAAGTTCGTAACTGAAAATGTTCAGTTACGAACAAGACTATTTAAAGAATATAATAGTGGCGGGGGGGGGGCGGTCGAAACCGGTTGCTCACAGCTGCCGTCCACTACCTGCCATGGGAACCCGACGCCCCTTCACTAATTGTGGGATATCCCGAAAACTATTCATCGGATTGACTCGAAATTCTCTGGGAATATTTTCGAAAAATCATAATTCAAGAAAATGTAAGAAAAATGTATGTTTTTGCAATCCTGACTGCATCTCACCTCTTAAGCTGTATTCGATTGTGAAATAACCATCAGTATCACTGGTATCAGGTTTCAATTATTTTATTCAATATCAACATCGGATTTCAATTGTTGTATTCAATGAGTATAAAACATCTTTTTAGATTATAATTTTCAACAATAACCTGTATCGTAATTTCTATCGACCACGATATAAGGAAGAATTTTAAATCCACTTAATTGTGCGACAATTATTTTTATGTTGATTATATGTATATAATATTATAATAATCATTATGAGCATTTTATTTCATCCGATTTTATTGTTCCCGGCAACAGACATCCAGGTTTTGCAGTAGGAAGTATTCACCGACCCCGATAGGTTACACTCGATCTTTCGCGGGGCCTGAACAATAATACTGGGTGGCTCTCGAGGGCTCCGACCCCACCTCGGGACCCGCCCAGTGACGGATGATATGGAGAATTAAAAATTGATCTGCAATGCCAATCTCTAGCCAGAGGGCAACCGGCTACTGCAGTCAAAAATCGTGTTGCTTGAGTAAATAGGGGGGATCCATAGAATCCAAACATCCGAACCGCGTAAAACCGGGCACTGGGGTTGCCAACCGGTAGGCCGGCGCGCTCTAATACAAAAGACGGACGGGGGCACCTGTCATCGAAGTCCCAGGGGTCTGGGGACTGAAGATTCACCTCCCCGCCTCCCCCCCCCCATCGGGCGCGTCAATATTCACGGTGATGGGGTGGGGAGGGGGGCGGCTGAATCTTCAGACACCACACCCCTGGGACTTCCATCCCAGGTGCCCCCGTCCGCCGCTTTGCTGCGACATGTACAGGCGACCAGTCGAATTTCGGGGGCGCAGACTCCGCTGGACGTGTACTTAGTTGGTATTAGCTGGATATCAACTAAATTATCATTACAAGTGAATAACACGATAAATATTTTCGTTTGACAAAGGCAACAACTGCGACGGACGATGTATTCGATACCGAAAGATCGATGAACATGGTCACTGCTGTGATAAAAGCAGCCAAAAAACGTTTCGAGGCTGCGCTAGAGACTGTGAACGAGGTATTGTCGCAGATCAAATTGGAGAAGCCCCTCGACCTGGATACCTGGACAAGCATTGGCAAAGTACGTATGAGATTTAGTCAGGTAGGATTTTCATTTTCATTGAACTTGGGCCTGGGACGGGCCTTCACAGTTAGCCTTTCTAGAATATTGGGCCGTGAGTATTTACCAATGAGGTGCCTTTGTAGAAATGATAAGAACGGCCCGATATCGGCCAACAGAGCCAGCAATTATTGGGCCAATGATTTAATTCATTGTAGCGCCAATGCTGGTGATTGCACTTGGCCCTATGTAACCTCTTAAAGGGCCTATGTAGAAGTTGACCACTGGCTCTATGATGGGCCTTCACAGTTGGTTTATCTAGAAGTTAGTCTATCTAGAATATTGGGCCGTGAGTTTGTTTGGGTTTGTTTGCGGGGTTTGGGTAAATTGTGATTTGCGTATATGATAGGTTTCAAAATGGCCAATGCCAATAATAGGCCAAGACTTGATTACAAAAACTGAACTACAAAATATAGACGATTAATATATGACGTGCCAGTTATTTGCCTATTCTGGCACAATATACTGATAGTGAATAACCCAAGCCTTAAATAAAATAAAAGCAGGTATGATTTGACCTACTTAGCCAATAAAGGGCTTAGATTAATTAAATGTAATTTCCAGTATTTTAGCATTGCCAGTTTTAAAATTGGCAAATTTCGATGAACTATCACGGCTGTTTGCTAGTTTTGAAAGATGGGCCAGGATAATCTTTAGTAATGGTCCGATATTGTGCCGGTTCTCAATTTATGACGGGACAATAATGGGCCAATGTAATTGCTTGTATTTTAGCATTACCAGTTTTTAAATTGGCAAATATAGTTCAACCATCACGGCTGTTTATTAGTTTTTAAAGATGGGCCAGGACAGGCTTTTGGGATGGGCCGATATTGTGCCAGTTTTCAGTTTGGAGCGGAACAGTAATGGGCCAATATTATTTATCTTTTGTTGGCGTATACGATGGTCCCAATATTGGCCTGATCGTAACATTGAGCAACTCATGGCAACCTCTACATGGGTAGCGGAGCACCATCAAGCTAAAAATTCGTGAAAATTGAAGATAAATCGTTACAACGAACAATCAAGCTGGCTCGCAGATGTGCTTGCGTAAAAAAGGCAAACTTTTCCGTCCTGCAGGCTCCCCCTGCCGAGTGCTACAGATTTCTGAAAAAGCGCATTGAGACACATAGGTCGCTGGTGATCGAGTGCTCGCAGTCCGACGTCGAAGTGCTAAACTTCGAACGCGAAAGATTGGAAAAATTGTTGACGCCTTTATTGAAGCGTTTCGATGAGCACAAGCGTTTTGCCGAACTCTGCGTGTCATGGTACAGGGGCCTCAGCGATGCCGCCTCCAAAGCCGGCCGGTGCATCGAAGAGGTAAGTTTGTTTGGGTTTGTGTGGGTTATATTTGTAACGTCACCGGATTGAAACAAATGATAATAATAGTAAGGGATGGAAATAAGTGTTAGTGAAAAGAAACCGATCACGAGTTTCCGTTTCCGATTTTTTTTTATTAAGGGGAGGTACCTGAGTAAACGGCGAGAAAAACAGGTCAACTTCGGGAATTTTTATCTCAAAAACTAATGTTTCGATTGGATGCGGGTTTTTTTATTGGAAAATATGTACATTGAGGTATGTTTAGGAATTTTTTAAATAAATTCGGTGACTGGAAGTGATTTAAACGCGATTATCTCGAAGCATAGTTTTCAAAGTCGGTGCCAGATGTATCTCGAAAACGGCTTGTCCGATTTTGTCCAAATTTGGATACAATATACTTCGATAGTTTTTCTCGTTCGCCACTTAGAAGTTGTTCATTTGATTGAATCATCGCTGTTTTATGCAATGTGTGTGCAATCCAAAATCGTCGGAAATTGCGAACGAAAAACGAATGTTAAATTAAAACGGTCGCAATTCCGTCAAAAATGAAAACTTAAAAAAATCCTGCGTGGCAAACGAGAAAAACTATCGAAGAATATTGTATCCAAATTTGGACAAAATCGGACAAGCCGTTTTTGAAATACATCTGGCACCGACTTGGAAAACTATGTTTCGAGATAATGGCGTTTGAATCGCTTCCAGTCAACGAATTTATTTTTAATAATTCCTAGACATACATCAATGTACATATTTTCCAATAAAAAAAAACCCGGATCCAATCGACTCAGTAGTTTTCGAGATAAAAATTCCCGAAGTTTACCTGTTTTTCTCGCCGTTTACTCAGGTACCACCCCTTACGGCGGGCAACCACTTTAGGAGACCGAAAATTATGATTTTCTTTATTTTTTAAAATTGTGAGAAAAACGGAAATTCCCGCAACTCTGACAATAATTTATTCATATTTTCATACATGTCTGGTAATTTTTTCAAGTCATTTCATGCATCAATTAAGGTGTGATCCGCTGTGTCCCTTGGCGTGTCTTCATCGTCGTTGTCGATTTGCGGGAATTGTGCAGCTCGCAATTCGCATCTGAAATAGTCAAACATATTTTGATACATTCTTGAGATGTTTTTTAAGAACATGAACCTAAATTTTGAAAAAAAAAATCGAGAATTAAATGTTGGAACGCGTTTTTTAAAAAATGATCGTATTTTAGGATTTTTTCTCCGGTATTTTGCAATAATAAATATGTTTTGAACAATCTAATCTTTCCAACTTTGGGTTCATGTTTAAATAAATCATACCGTTAGAAGGAAACTGAATATCGTTTTGAAATTTTCAGGGTGTATTCTTAAGATGTTTTGCTAACGTATTTTTTTTTACTTCATTTGAGCTAAAATTGATTTTCCGAAGCATCCAAAGTGGTTGCTTGATGCAAGATTGTGGATACTGGAAGCTTCGAATCCATTTTTAAGTTACCTCAAGGTGGTTGCAAATCTTGCCAGTCAATTACGACGTACGCCTTCTTTTTCTTCTCGTCGTCAGGTGCGCGAAGATATCGCGGCGATGAATAACAGAGATCAGGATGCAATTGCGGAAATCGTCCTCTACGTAAAAAAAGTGGCGAACCTTTGGGTACCAAAGGCCGGTCACTGCGTGGCCTTTGATGAGGGGCGCGACGCCATGGTGGATTGGTCCAAAGCCTGTCTCGAAATATAATCGCCCTAGTTCCAGAGACCCGAAGAAATCCAAAAAGGTACATTTGTGAAAATGGAAATCCGAATATGAAAAATGGAAATAAAGCACGATCGCACGTATTACACGCGTACCTCATTTCTCACGTATAATTATTATAATTTATATTAAGGCAGGAGCCTGAATTAGAAGGTCCAAAAAAGCGTTTTTTGGGGAATTTTTACAGAAAGGCAAAAAGCAAGTGAGCCTAGTCGACAAAAAGGTATATTTACATGTATACTTGAAATGTATAAAAAAAAGTTCAACATGAAACAATAAAATACTTCAAATATATCAGCCTATTCCATGTGCGTCTTGCCACTACCGTCCCTAATCGGCGGGAAAGATGCTGCTCGTAATTCTTGACGGAAACCAAAAAAAACCAAAAAAAATTTCAGTCGTCGTATATTTTTCTTCTGGGTGAATTAAGAAAAAGCTAAATAAATCGGGAAATTATTACTTTTCTCAGGTTTGAAAAAAAATGTGTTAAAAAACACTTTAACGTGCTATAAAAATGATTTAAAAATACTTTTTCAACGACTTTTTTAATTCACTTAGAAGAGACTTTTATAGTAAAGAAAATGAACGTGGGTTTGATTAAATAGGTCGTTTAGTTTTTTATGCTATCACGCCCATGTAGAGATTGACCGTTGGGCCTAGGACGGGCCTTCACAGTTAGCCTTTCTAGAATATTGGGCCGTGAGTATTTACCAATGAGGTGCCTTTGTAGAAATGATAAGAGCCAGCAATTATTGGGCCAATGATTTAATTCATTGTAGCGCCAATGTTGGTGATTGCACTTGGCCCTATGTAACCTCTTAAAGGGCCTATGTAGAAATTGACCACTGGCTCTATGATGGGCCTTCATAGTTGGTCCATCTAGAAGTTAGTCTATCTAGAATATTGGGCCGTGAGTTTGTTTGGGTTTGTTTGGGTGCGTGATGAATATTCAACCTATATCGGGCCAGTTTTTAAATTGGCAAATATAGTTCAACCATCACGGCTATTTATTGGTTTTAAACGATGGGCCGATATTGTACCGGTTTTCAATTTATAACGGAACAATATTGGGTCAATGGAATTGTCAGTATTTTAGTATCCCCAGTTTTTAAATTGGCAAATTTAGTTTAACTATCACGGCTATTTATTAGTTTTAAAGATGGGCCAGGACAGGCTTTTGGGATGGGCCGATATTGTGCCAGTTTTCAGTTTGGAGCGGAACAGTAATGGGCCAATATTATTTCTCTTTTGTTGGCTTATACGATGGTCCCAATATTGGCCTGATCGTAACATTGGGCAACTCATGGCAATCTCTACATGGGCGCCCGCAAATTTTGAAAAATCGTGAAAATGAAAACTGGCGAAAAAGCACTTCAAAGTTTTCAACAGGAGGAAATATCAATATCAAATATCAATCGCTTCTCTGCTTTTGGCCTTGTAGCTTCGAAAATATTTACCATTGGCCTCTGTAACTTTGTAAATATATTCTAGGATAGTTTATCTATCGATATAAGCAATAAAAAAAATACATGAGTGAAAAAAAAACAAAATGGCGGCGCTGGAGGTGCTTGAACTTGGCTCCTAGGAGTTGCGCCGTAGAAGGCCCATGTCCTTGTAGTTAACTAAAATCAACGAAACAATTTGTTTCCACAAAAATAAGTCATTCTGCTTTGCATTAACCTAAATTTAAAAACAAAAAAATTGAAAATTTGAGGACAAAAAAAAGAAAAACCCTTTTCTTAATAAACAAATCGTTAACAACAATATTGTTTAAAACAATTTATAAGAAATTTCAGGTTTGCGCAAAGGCCGATAAGTTAAAGAATATATGTACAAAATTTCAGGTTGATTGGTTCATTACTTTTTGAGTTACATTCCACGGCACGAAAAAATCACGTTTCGAGTAAAACTCGACTAAAGTTTTCGTTCTTGAAAAGTTGAGTTTAGAGTGATTTATGATTATCCATCTGCGATGCCAGGGCCGTAAAGCAAGCCTTCTTCTAAGAAATCACTAATCTGGACTGCGTTTTTCTCTTTTTCTGTAAACTGTTTGCGAGAAAACGACAAACGACGGTTACACAGGCCGAATTGTGCTTTACAATAATCGGAAGTGCCCCATATGATCCAAAAAGTAAACAAGCAAACTTGTTTGGCTAAGAAATGAAAAGGTAGAGCCCGCAAAGGGCGTGCGCTCGTTTACCTACTCTCGGTACTTTTGGAGGGCATCACTTCGGTGACTTCCTAGGGACCTTTAGGACTTCCTGTTGGGCCTCAAACTTTGGGAATAAATTCTTCGGATACTAAATGAATTTTGAAAGCAAATCAAAGATTGATATCTGGAGGAGGTTCGCCCCTTAAATCAATTGATTGAAATATATTAAAAATCAAATTCCTCCTCGTGTTTTCAACTTCCATCTCTTCGCAATGCAAAGGTCCTCAGAAGCCACAGTTGTTTTTTTCCCAAACCGTCAAACAAGCATGCACCCAAATGCATTTCAATTTGTGAGCAAGGAGTATTTCTTCCCACTTTTCCTGTACTTTTTTTCAGCTTTGGTTCCGGCAAGGAAGAAAAAAAAAGTAGATTGACTTATCATAAGCCAATTTTTTTTCTCAAATTCAGAAAAATTGAGGGGCAAACAGCTGTTCGTCTATCTATTCGACGTCGTTTGGCAAAGTTTCGACGGGATCTGAAGAGCCGTTTCAGAAATTTTTGGGTATCTATAATTGTTATACCATACCGAACGCACGCTGCAACGGAATCGCGGGCCACGTTGCGTCGAGGCATAACAATACAATCTATTGTTGTGCTCGTGTGTCTGTGACATTCGCTACGTCGGACGCACGCGGTTGAAGATTGTTTTCTTCTCGCATGCTTTCTCTTCGCAGCGAGTACACACTTCGTGTGGGTATATACACGCTGACCCACGGTCAGTGTCAACAAAGAATTCCGTTTCCTTTGTCAACGTCGACTTCGCACGGAATTCGAGATCATGGAGAAACTCAATTTCGTAGCGAGAGTTATTGCTGGCGGCTCGGGCTTTTCCGCAGCGAGATAATTGTTCAAAATTAATTCTTTTCAACAATTATCACATTAACAAATGTGCGGTACGTCCTATACCTCTCAGCAAAAATGATTGCAGCTTACGCGCTGCAAAAACCAACGGTAAACATTACGCAAAAACAATTGTTTAAACAATCATTTTTCCATTTTTCCTCCGTCATGGGTATGATTGGTAGATACGGTATTTTCTGTACCTCTCAGTCAGCAAACATGCTTGATGCTTACGCGCTGCAAAAAACAACGGTAAAATGTGCGCGGAAATAATTATTTAAACAATTATTTTTGCCTTTATTCGTAACTGTAATTAACAGGTGATGCGGAAGGGCCCTGCCTTATGCTCCCACAAAATACGGCCCTCCGCGAGAGGAATACCTCAATAGGATTGGGTGCAGGATACTGACGCATTGTCGCATTATCCGATGTATTTGAACATTGTTGCGGTTCGAGACCAAACAATAACCACAAGATTAACAGTTGATGAATTTCGGGAACCGTTGATACGGGCGTGATGTTTGGCCGAGGCGTTTGGTTCGCGTCAAGTGAGTCTTTCCTCAAAGGACTAGTCAGGTGATGAGAGATGGGACGTTATCGATCGGCCACTTTTGCGTGCCTGTTTGCTCAGGCGTTTTGATATCGCGCATATGACATGCTAATGAACACCGCTGTTATTGTAAATGTTTTACGGACACGTGGATGAAAGTTGAAGATGTTGTTTTCGTAAAAGCAGCGTCTTTCTCTCTCGTGAAAGGGGGCCCAAAGCGAGCACCCTGCCTAAAGCGGGCATCCTCCATAAGTCGAACGTATTAAATCTTACCGCAGTTTCGCAACGCAGGAACGTCGCCTTCGTCCCGCCACACCTGCCGCAGCCGTGAAGCTCAAATGCGGCCACGGGTTTAAAAAAAAACAACAAATCATGTACATCGTATTTTGTCTATTTTTTAGTAAAATTGATCAATACTAAATTGTGCCTATTGTTTTATGCCTATTTCACTTTGTTTTATTCATATTTGCTTAGATGTATTCCAATGATTTGTTGGTCAGGTTTGATGAAAATGTCAAGTGGCGCAAAAGGGTAAAGCGGACAGGGCAAAACAAGCACATGCCCGCTATGCCCAGTATAAAAGATGGCTATGGGAAATGAAGTTGATACTTTATTTAAATAATTTCTTTATTGAAAAAAAATGTATTGTAGTGAATCGATATCCACTATTTTTTTTCAGATGGTAAATCAATGTAAAAGGAATACACAACAAGCTTCTTGGGATGAGAGCCTAAAGAAGGATTTGAGAACTAAGGAAGAGCCAAAAAAGTCAAAAAAAGAAACCATCTACAGACAAGGAAAATAACCTGTGCAATGTATGCAACGAACCATATATAGATCCTCCCGCCGAAGACTGGATTCAACGCAATGACTGTCAAATGTGGGCCCATGATGCATGCACTGCGTTTCCTGGTGTTGGATCATTTTACTGTGATGATTTCCAAAAAATGAAGTTTACCGACTGTTAAGAAGACACGTTAAGTTTTCGTTCTTTTATGATAATAATAATGATTTGTCTGCAATAAACTATGTGGGCACATTCATAATTTGTTCCCCCTATGATTCCCTATTTCCTTTTTATTTATGCCGAATCTCAGGGGAAAAAAAACAAGTTGTTCGCTTTACCCTCTACGTGTCCGCTTTGTCCAAAAGCCGTGCCCGCTTTAGGCTACCCCCCTGGGCAAAGCGGACATTTCTTCAAGTTTTTTAGTTGGTTTAATTATGTGTATTTTGAAGATTTACTACAAATGTGTGAATGTACTATTAAACTACGATAAATTTAGCACGCGGTAGCAAACAAAAAATTATTTGAATATGACATTTTATACCTGTTTTTTTTTATTTCCCTTAGAGTGCCTACTTTGAGCCCCCCTGCCCTATGTTTGGTAATGTACATTGATATCGTTTTGCGCTTATTTCTCTGTTTTATTAACTTTCCACGGAACGATTGGCGCACCGAACAAAAATAAAATTACAGATTAGCACGCTTCTTTAACGAGTCGGACGTTGAGATATTTATTCACTTATTTGGGCATGCGTATATTTATTTATACTCTTTTGTCCGTGTACCTTAGGGATCGTCCATTAATCACGTGAGGTTTTTTGGCCACTTTGTGAGCCCCCCCCCCCCTCCCTCCCCCATGGTGATGTGGGGTCTTCCATAATCTACGTGAGGCTCAAATAGGGGGGGGGGGGGAGCATTTGGATAACAGAAACCTCACCACATATCACCATGGGGGAGGGGGGGCCTCGAAAAGTGGCCAAAAAACCTCACGTGATTAATGGACGATCCCTTAGTGCTTTAACGGAGACTTTGTCCTTGAAGTGCCATATTTTAGGTGTTTACATTTTATTTTTTTTTAAAGAAACGAGTAAATCTTTTTGAGTGCGGTTTTTTTCTTGCTTTTATTCATGATATACAGAACGTTAAAAAAATTTTGTTTTGAAAAAAAAGCCAAAATGGCGGCCGTTGCAGCTCCGCGAAAACAGGTCCTTAAATCGCGGGAGGTAAACGACTGACATCACTGCCCCCTCTTTGTTGATCTGAAACACAAATTCAAAGCATATTATCAATCTGTGACCCTTTGGTCATGGAATGACGGATGGGTTTTTCGTTCAGTACAAATTTGCACGTCCTCGAAAGGTATCGACAGACTTTTCCTCAAGGGTGCTGGTTGCCGGAACGTACCGCACAAGAGAAGACGTGTCCGTTTTTTCTCCATAGCCTCTGGCTAGCAGAAATTTTCGCTGATGATTGAAATGGGCACAGTTCTTTCCTGAGTAAATTCTTCGAGTTATCTGTGATCCGTGACGTGGCATAGGAGGAAAAAAATGGATTGCGTAGGTGCCACTTGTATCACAATTGATACAAGTGGCAACTGGTGACGCTCTGATCCGAGGTAATTTTTATGTGAAAAATGTGAATCAAAAAATGTTTATCGACGTACATTGAGAGGGGATGCGACATACTATAAAATGAAGCAAACGTGCTCGACCTGCATTCATATCTCATCAAGTTTTAGAGAAAAATGTCGATACTCGCGTACGTTCTCTGCGTCCTACTCGTCGCCACGGTAAATCCTTTTTGTCTATATCAGCAACCATTGGTTCAGGTTGGTATCCGCCGGATACCAACTGAATTATCATTACAAGTGAGTAACACAATAAATATTTTCATTTGACAAAGGCAACGACTGCGACGGACGATGTATTCGATATAGAAAATCCAATGAACATGCTCGGTGCTGTGGGAAACAATGCCTTTCATCGTTACAAGCCTGTAAAACATGCTATGAACGAGTTATTGTCGCAGATGAAATTGAAGAAACCTGTCGACATGTTGATGGGCACAACCATTTACAATGTACGTATGAGATTTAGTCAGGTATGATTTTCATTTTCATTGAACTCCTGCCGATACGAATAGCGGAGCACCATCAAGCTGAAAATTCGTGAGAATTGAAGATAATTCGTTGCAACGAGCAATCAAGCTGGCTCGCAGATGTGCTTGTGTAAAAAGGGCAAACTTTTCCGTCCTGCAGAATCACATCGTCGAGTGTTACGAATATCTGAAAGGGCGCATTGAGGCGAATAGAACGCTGGTGCTCGAGTGCTCGAAGTTCGATGTCGACGTGTTGAACATCAAATCCAACGAATTGCTAAATTCGTTCGAGTCTCTAATACAGCGCATCAATGATCTCATGAGTTTTTACGAACGCTGCCTGGCACAGTTCGAAGACTCCAGCGATGCCACCTCCAAAGCCGCCAAGTGCTTCGAAGAGGTGAGTTTGTTTCGATCCCGATGCCATTGCGATTCGTCCAGAGAAACAAAATGTCTTGGAAATATTTGAATCAAACTTCAGCGGATTGAAACAAATGATAACGATAATAAGGGATGGAAATAAGTGTCAGTGACAAGAGCCGATCACGAGTTTTCGTTTCCAGTTTTTTAATTATTGAGGCGGACACTTTAGGAGACCAAAAAATAGATGATTTTTTCGATTTTTTAAATTACGAAGAAAAAAATAACGGAATTTTTGGCAACTCTGGTAATAAGTTATTTATATTTTCATACATCTCTTAGTACAGTCGTGCTGTATATTGGAATCGGAAAAAATTAGAGAAGGCTAGTTTTTTGACGGGTGATTTTGTAGGTGCCGCGGGTGCTAAAACCAAGTTTGCCTAAAAATCGGGGTGTAGGGTTTTTTTTTAGGGGATGGGGGTGGATTAATGCCAAACTACAACCGCCACGAGGTCGGCGCCGGGAGACCAAATGTTCAGAAAAATCCGGGTTTTATTTTTGTCTACAGCGCCGAAGTCGTGGAAGTTCATTTCGGGGGCGAAAAAGTGGGGTGAAATTTTGAAAAATCAGTTTTCATTCGATAACTCTTTAGGAAAAATTCATACAATTTTTGTTCAAATGGGAACATTGTAGCCCTTGAAAAGACGCGTCGATTGAGTATTCGATCATCCCTCTCTAATAATATCTTCACCCCCAACAGAATTGTTGAAGAATTAACAAAAAAATTGTTTATTGAATAACTCAAAAACAATCGATTTTTCGGGGATGGTTCAAATGTACGAAATGTAGAGAATAATTTTCTCTATATTTTCGTTCCCATGGACCACCCTCGAATTTTGCTTTTTCGAACCCCTCTCAGGGGTTCGAAAATTCAAAATGAAATTCTAGGAAAACTATTGACCGAAAATAAAGAGACACGAGTTTGGCGCTGTGGACATAAATGTAGCCGGGGGTTCAAGGTACAAATTCTTCCACGGCGGTGAATTCGTGCGGTCAATAGCTTTCCCAGAATTTCATTTTGAATTTTCAACTCCCGAGAGGGGTTGGGAAATCAAAATTCAAGGGTGGTCCATAGCAACGAAAATATAGAAAAACTTATTCTCTACATTTCGTACATTTGAACCATACCCGAAAAACCGATTGTTTTTTAGTTATTCAATAAACAATTTTTTTGTTAATTCTTCAACAATTCTTTTGGAGGTGAAGATATTATCGGAGAGTAATGATCAAATACTCGATCGACGCATCTTTTCAAGGGCTACAAGGTTCCCATTTGAACAAAAAGTGTACGATTTTTTTCTAAAAAGTTATTGAATTAAAACTGATTTTTCAAAATTTCACCCCACTTTTTCACCCCCAAAATGAACTTCCACGACTTCGGCGCTGTGGACAAAACTAAAGCCCGCATTTTTCTGCACATTTTGTCTCGCGGCGCCGACCTCGTAGGGGTTGTAGTTTGGCATTAATCCACCCCCATCCCCTTTCATCCCCTAAAAAAACCCTAAGCCCCGATTTTTAGGCCAACTTGGATTTAGCACCCGCGGCACCTACAAAATCACCTGTCCAAAAACTAGCCGTCTTCTAATTTTCTCCGATTCCAGGGTTTTCAGGGACAGCACGACTGTACTATCTGGTAATTTTTTCGAGTTATTTCATGCATTAATTAAGGTGTAATCCGCTGCATCCCTTGGCGTGTCTTCATAGTCGTTGTCGATATGCAGCAATTGAGCATCTGGAATAGTCCAACAAATTTTCCATACATTCTTCAGATGTTTTTCAACAACGTGAACCTAAATTTTCAAAAAAATCGACAATTGAATGTTGGAACGTGTTTGAAAAAAAAATATCGTTTTTTAAATAACGTTTGTTCCCGGCATTTTGCAATAATAAATGTGTTTTAAACAATCTAATCTTTCCAACTTTGGGTTCGTGTTTTAACGAATTATATTATGTAAACGTGTTCCAAATTTCAAGATGATCGATCAATTAGTTTTTAAGTTATGATTCCCGAAAATTGAAAAAACGTCGTTTCGAGAAAAACGCTATTTAAAGTTTTGGTATATGTAAATCGTTGCGTTACCTGTTCTCATTAAATCGTCGGTCACTTGGTCACTTTTCAATATTTTAACGTGAATTTTTTTCACACATTCTCGAATATGTACACTAGGGTGATTCGTTTCAGAGTGACTTTTTTTTCTGACCCATCGCGCCCGGAAATCTTTAGTCGGTACCCAAAAACGAAGTTTCGTGAAAGAGGGGTGTTGTCAAAAAATATTTAGAGATCGCGAATCAAAATTGAAGGTTTCCCATCTGATTAACATTGAAAAAAATGTTTTTCTCATTATTAGTGTTACCATTCCACGAATTTTGATATCGCGATATTTTCCAAGTGGGTTCTCATAGGAAATATGATACTTTACAATAAAGTTCATTGAGCCAAGTCCGTAAATTCAACCGTTTCAGCGGTATCATTATTTCAAGTGAATATTGTATGAAAATATCTATTCAAACGGCTGTAACGCCTAAGCTATTAGATATATCGAAAAAAATTCAGATGAGAACTATGTAGAGAAAGTAATTTGCTACAAAAAGATCTTATAAGCCGAGCCGTAAATTCAACTCTTTCTCAGCTATAGGTGGATGAAGTAAAGTAAATAGATTTTTTTGTTTAAAAAAATATCTATTTATTTTACTTCATCCACCTATAGCTGAGAAAGAGTTGAATTTACGGGCTCGGCTTATAAGACTTTTTTGTAGCAAATTACTTTCTCTACATAGTTCTCATTTAAACTTTTTTCGATATATCTAATAGCTTAGGCGTTACAGCCGTTTGAATAGATATTTTGCACAATATTCACTTGAAATAATGATGCCGCTGAAACGGTTGAATTTACGGCCATGGCTAAATGAACTTTATTGTGGAGTATCATATTTCCTATGAGAACCCACTTGGAAAATATCGCGATATCAAAATTCGCGGAATGGTAACACTAATAATGAGAAAAACATTTTTTTCAATGTTAATCGAATGGGAAACCTTCAATTTTGATTCGCGACCTTTAAATTTTTTGACAACACCCCCCTTTCACGAAAGTTCGTTATTGGGTACCAACTAAAGGTTTTCGGGCACGATGGGTCAAAAAAAAAGTTGCCCCGAAACGAATCACCCCAATGTACACTCTGAGGAAAGGCAAAATAAAATCGAATAGTGTTTTGATCCGTCACAATGCTGGGAGTCGAGCAGAGAGTCTTTATCATTTATATGCATACCGTTAGAAGGAATCCAAATACCGTTTTAAAGTTTTCAGGGCATATTCTTAAGATATTTTGCTAACTTGATTTTTGTGGCTTACTCGATGCAATTTGAAATTCATTTTGTGAAGCATCTAAAATGGTTGCCCACCTTAATGCAATATTGTGGATACTGGAAGCCTTGAATCCATTTTTAAGTCACCTCAAGGTGGTTGTAAATCTCGGGAGTCAATTACCATCCACGCCTTCTTTTTCTTCTCGTCGTCAGGTGTATGGAGATATCACGGTGAACAATGACCGATACCTCGATGAAATTACGGAAATCGAGCGCTTTGTTGGAGAACTGACGGACGATTGGGTATCTAAAGTCGGCTACTGCGTGGCCTCTCAGACCGGGACCGTGGAGGATTGGCACAAAGCCTGTATCAAAACATTATCGCCCTAGTTCCAGAGACCCGAAGAAATCCAAAAAAGTACAATATTGAAAATGGAATTCCGAATATGGAAAATGGAAATAAAGCATGATCGCACATGCTACGCGCGTACCTCATTTCACACGTATACTTATTGTAATTGATGTAACGACGGGAGCCTGAATTTGAAGGTCTAAAAAAGCGTTTTTTTTTTGGGAACATTTATCGAAGGGAAAAAATCAAGTGAGCCTAGTAAACATCGAGGTATATTTGCATGTATGTTTGAAATGTTTAAAAAAATAGTCAACACGAAACAATAAATGGATGCAGATTTATCAGCCTATTCCATGTGCGTTTTGCCACTGCAGTCCCCAATGGGCGGGAAAGATGCAGCTCGTAATCCTTAATGCCCCACACCACGGTTCGTGCGCGGTACGAGGGTGGATTTTTCGTAATTATTTTCAAGCACAAGATGAATGGATTTTTTTTCTTAATACTCATAGGAGACTGTATACAATTTTTTTTACTCGAATTTAAAGTATAGTTTGCGATGTACACCGCTTCCAAGAGGACACTCCGACGAAATTCCCATATAGAGGTTGCCATGAGTTGCCCAATGTTACGATCAGGCCAATATTGGGACCATCGTATAAACCAACAAAACAGAAATAATATTGGCCCATTACTGTTCCGCTCTAAACTGAAAACTGGCACAATATTGGCCCATCCCTAAAGCCTGTCCTGGCCCATCTTTAAAATCTAATAAACAGCCGTGATAGTTAAACTAAATTTGCCAATTTACAAACTGGGGATACTAAAATACTGACAATTCCATTGGCCCAATATTGTTCCGTTATAAATTGAAAACCGGCACAATATCGGCCCATCGTTTAAAACCAATAAATAGCCGTGATGGTTGAACCATATTTGCCAATTTAAAAACTGGTAATGCTAAAATAGAAGCAATTACATTGGCCCATTATTTTCCCGTTATAAATTGAGAACCGGCACAATATCGGCTCATTACTAAAGATTATCCTGGCCCATCTTTCAAAACCAATAAACAGCAGTGATAGTTAAACTAAATTTGCCAATCCTAAAGCTGGAAATCCTAAAATACTGGCTATTACATTGGCTAATTATTGTCTCGTTCGAAATTGAAAACCGACACAATATCGGCCCATAGTTAAAACCTATCATGGCCCATCTTTTAAATTCATTAAACAGTCATGATAGATAAACAATATTTGCCAATTTTTAAACTGGTGATGCTGAAGTATTGCCAATTACATTGGCCCATTATTGTTCCGTTTTAAATTGAGAACTGGCACAATATCAGCCCATTACTAAGACCTATCCGGGCCCATCTGTTAAAACCAATAAACAGACGTGATAGTTTAACGAAATTTGCCAATTTTAAAACTGGCAATGCTAAAATACTGGAAATTACATTTCATTAATCTAAGCCCTTTATTGGCTAAGTCGGTCAGACCATGCCTGCTTTTATTTTATTTAAGCCTTGGGTTATTCATTATCTGTATAGTGTGCCAGAATAGGCAAATAACTAGCACGTCATATATTAATCGTCTATATTTTGTAGTTCAGTTTTTGTAATCAAGTCTTGGCCTATTATTGGCATTTGTAAATAACCAACATAAGTAAGTAAAATATGCCAATTTTGAAACCTGTCACATACGCAAATCACAATTTATTTGAAGGTTATTCCATGAAGGATGTATCCATAAGGACCAATCTCGGGCCAATCTTGGCCCGATATAGGTTGAATATTTATCACGCCCTCAAACAACCCCAAACAAACTCACGGCCCAATATTCTAGATAGACTAACTTCTAGAATACAATTTAAACTGTCGGCAAGATGTTGTGAATCGACGATCCGACGTCCTTCGACGGCGAATTTTTGTTGCTGATCGTTGAGGTTATGGTTAACCTCATCGCGTTTAGCCGCATTTGCTTGACACATGGCCGTCACAGCTCTCAGTCTTTCAGCAAGCGCCTTTTTTCTTGTAAACTTTCCTTTCTATCGCATTTGGGTTGACGTTTTCACGCTTTTTTTTTACTTATATAAAATATTTCGCGAAAGACGGATCGTAGGAAGCTCAACGCTATGACTGCAGGAAAATCGCGCTGTTGCCACGATTACTGCGCCGCTCTCTATACGAGTATGAGACCTATCTATGCATGAGATGCGAATGTGTGGGACATATAGAGGGTACAAGCTTCGACTCAAACTTTTGGCTCATACGTGTACCTACAGACCCCCATGGAAATTTATGTATGTAAAATATATGCAGAATATATATGCTACATATATATATATATCGGTCGCATGTATAGTGACGAAAAATAGAATAATACGTATATATTCAGTATATATGCACCAAATACGTGGTTCATTTGATAAGTACCTAGCCTACAAATGAAAACACTAAAATTTTGCTAAAAATAAAATGTATTTTTCAATGTAGTCTCCTTTTAGTTGAATACACTTGGCCCAGCGGTGTTCCAATTTTTTTAACCCCGTTGAAAAAAATGTTATCTCTTCGTCTGCAAAATAGGCCTCCGTGGCGGCGATTATTTCGTTATTGGAGTGGAATTTCTTCCCGGCGAGTGAATTTTTTAGATTCGGAAACAAAAAAAAGTCGCACGGAGCCAAATCTGGAGAATACGGTGAATGGGGCAGCAGTTCATAGCGTAATTCGACCAATTTAGCCGTGGCGAGCGCGGAGGTGTGAGCCGGTGCATTATCATGGTGGAAAAGCACTTTCTTTCTCGACAAATGGGGCCGTTTTTCTTTTAACACGGCGTTAAATCGGCTCAATAGTTCGGCGTAGTACTGTCCCGTGACCGTTTTGCCCTTCTCCAGGTAGTCAATAAAAATCACACCTTGAGAATCCCAGAAAACAGTGGCCATCACCTTTCCAGCCGACGGGACCGTCTTCGCCTTCTTTGGAGCAGGTTCACCGGGTAAGGTCCACTGTTTTGACTGCTCCTTGGTCTCTGGAGTATACCAGTGAATCCATGTTTCGTCGACGGTCACGTAACGACGCAAAAACTCTTTTGGATTGCGATTAAACAGCTCCAAACACTGCTCTGAAGTGGTCACACGAATGCGCTTGTTGTCTGCAGTCAGCAAACGCGGCACCCACCTTGCCGACAGCTTCCTCATGCCCAAAGTCTCATGTAGGATATGCCACACGCGTTCTTCTGAGATGCCTACTATCACAGCTATCTCGTGCACCTTTAATCGACGGTCTGACAAAACGATATCGTGTATTTTTGTCACGTTCTCCTCCGTAGTGGCAGTTTTTGGAGCACCTGGGCGTGGATCATCAAAAACCGACGTACGACCACGTTGAAACTCGGTATACCAAAATTTAACGGTCGCCATCGAAGGAGAAGCATCCCCATACACTGCATCCAAGCGTTCTTTAATTTCACTGCGCGATTTCCCTTCCAAAAACAAGAATCGAATCACCGACCGATATTCTTCTTTCTCCATTCTTTCAAAAATCAACGGACACACTTGCTTTCACACGCTCTCAAAAGAGAACTACAAGTCCGATCCGGCTGAAATTTTGTCAGTAGCCGTCTACAAGACGGTACTACACTATAGTGTATTTCTCTTGCAATAGTGGCACCATCGAGCGGTGAGGCTAGGTACTTGTCAAATGACCCACGTATGGCATACATTTCACAGATATTACAATTATTAATAAAATAAATTTGCAGTATATTTTGTCGTATATAAATTGAAAATAATAGTGAAAATGAAAAAAAAATAGCGATATGAAAAAAATAGTGACGTATAATGTGAACCTTATTTAATACAAGGATATTGGTTAGAAATCAAAAATTGAATTCTAAATATGCAAAAAAAAATATGCAAAAAAAATCGTGAAAAATGACTTTTTTTACAAAAAATGCTGGAACTTTTGTAATTATTGACAAAAAAATGGTTTTATAATCTGAAAATAATAAACTTTGAAATAGAAATAGCGGTTTCTGTGGACTTTTCAAAACGTATATTTATTTCATCCAACGCAGGTGCGATTTAGAAGGAAAGAATGAAACGCCTACGCACATAAAAAATGTATGTTTTATAGAAAAAAAAAGTTGTACGGCATCAAAATAATTTATTTTGATCCCGTGGACCCAGTGTGACTATTAAGGGTTAAAGTCGGTGAGCAAGATTTCTCGGAAACGGCTGAACCGATCAGTCTCAAATTTAATCACAATCTTTTCAAGTATATTTTTTAGTCATTAATCGAAGGTTTTTTCTCACCGATAAATATTTTCCATTTTATGAACAATTTGAGGCCTACATTTTTGTAAAAAAACGATTTTTTTTAACAGTCGCCATTTTGTCGAAAATGATTATTTCGCTTATTCCTTTGATCAATTACAAGATGATCCATTATATTAACGAAATATTTTTGTTTTTTTTTTCATTTTAGATGATCCAGTCCAGATATATCGTGCTTACCGCAAGACACCTTTTTTAGAGGTGCTCCCGAAGATCAGCTATAGCAGCTTACAAAATAATTATTTTTACAAACGAGAAATGTTAAAATACAGTTAAAAGTTACCATAATATGTGTACAAATATTTGCCCAAATAGGTTTAAAGGTCTTCTCAAGAAATATTCTTGAAAAATAGATCTTTTTGGGCCTCCTGAATGCATACAACCCCTTAAGGATTTTTTTAAATTCTGATATTTACTATTTTTTTGTCAAAAAAAGTAAAAAAAAAAACGTTTTCTTCTTAAAAAAATATCCGCCATTTTGTTATTTATGCATATATAAAAAATCGTATGATATGCGCTGTAGCCATCAACATACTGAATCTAAAACCGTTTGATTTGTTTTGTTTCTGATGATCCATCTCCGAGGTTTCATCAACAGCGCAGACCCACAATTTTTAGGACATTTTTTCAACTACCATTTTCGTCTGTAAATAGGCACTTGAATAAATATATTTTTTTAATGTATTTCGAAAGTGTATTTATAAAGTGCAACAACTTTTATATGAATATCTATAATATAAACCTATCAAAAAAGTTCATGAAAATCGCTTTTTTAAGGGGGTCGTCTAGTGTGTCAGATCAAAAAGAAGAAAAACCGGCCTTGCATGACTTCTTTGAAGAAGAGGAAGGTGTACTCTATGGTCCAGGAATGGCAGATTGATGGTGAGACCATTTTTTTTATTATGAATTATATACAAGAACTTTCAAACGCGTTTTTCTCAAAACACGATTTTTTCAAACTGCTGCCATGATATCTCGAAAACTATTTTATTGATTCTGCTCAAATTTATACAGCATCTTTAGTACATATATCACTACAAGTTGAACTAAAATAATTGAGATTGCTTCGTTAGTTTTCCCCTTATCAGCTATATAGACCCCCCAAAAAATACGAAAAATTGAATTTGATTTCTAAAGCGTAAACATTTTTTTTTTGGAATTCTAACTTTATTTTAGTTCCATGTAGAGGCTCAAGTCTCACGATTAAAATTGCGTTTGGTTTTTTGATTTCAGATAAGCAGAACGGCCGGAATCATGGCAGCAGTGGAGCACCTGGAATATATTCTATATAATAACTTCAAAAAATTCACAAAGTTTGTTTAAATGTTAATAAAAATGATATAGAATTGATAAATTATTTTATTTTGCTGGTTTGGCGAAAAAAAAATTCCCCAAAAAAGCATTAAGGGGGGATTGTCTTTTGTTTTCGCAAAATTTACCGCTTTTTGGGAACTTTTTTGTGAAGAAAGTATACAACGGAAAACTTGTGAAACTTGGCATATAGTTTTATTGATCTGTTTACTACATACAAAAAAATGTTTAAACAATTTCATCAAAAAATCCGCCTCCCACCCCCCTCGACGCGCGATGGTCCTTTTTTGATGGTGTGCACGATTTCTCAAAAACTATTCAACCGATTGCCTTCAAATTTGGACAGAATGCTCAGCTGACATCCTTTCATCGTTTGATGAAGCAAAAAAGCAATACGTTTAATAGTTCTTTATTTATAACAAAAAATCGATCAATTTTTTTCGAAAAATCGATACTTCAAGTTCAAAACGTCACCAAATCGTCATTTTTTTTTCCCTTCATCGAACGATAGCTATATGTGTCTAAAGTAAAATGCTTTTTGGGTTTTTGTTGCAGGATGAACGTGAAGGCTGTAATCGTGCACGCCATCAAAAAAGGACCATCGCGCGTCGAGGGGGGTGGGAGGCGGATTTTTTGATGAAATTGTTTAAAAAATGTTTCGTATGTAGTAAACAGATCAATAAAACTATATGCCAAGTTTCACAAGTTTTCCGTTGTATACTTTCTTCACAAAAAAATTCCCAAAAAGCGGTAAATTTTGCGAAAAAAAAGACAATCCCCCCTTAAAAAAGGCCTTCACACTAGACGACCCCGTTGAGTAAGTATCTGCTTGGAGGTCCCCAACATGCAGATGGTCAGAAAAAAATTGGTCTCAGTCTGAAATATTGAATCTGCGTACAAATTTTGATTCGTTACGAATCCCCCCCCCCCCCCCCCCCTCGCTGGCACTTCTCTATTGGACATGCTCGCCCTCCACATTTTCATTCGAGTGGAAGAAGGGTCCGAGGAAAAAAAAAAAGATCAACCAGATCCTGCCCACTGCTGTGATCCTTGCCTCGCTTATTCGCCTCGCTCGGGGTAGACAATGCACCTCGAAATGCAGAAATCCCGTCAATCTCGATGGACCATAATAGTTTTCATCAAGGGTGCTCGCTACCATGAACTTCTGTATGAGATACTATGTGTTTAATTTTTTTTTTTCTATGTGGGTAATTCTCCCAAAATAATCATTTTGCATATAATCTGACCTTTTTAATACATGCTATTTTATGACATCGTAGGTTTTTTTGAAATACAACCGTTTGAAATATTTCAAGGGGCCGGTTAGAAATTCCGAACTTTGAATGATCAAAACGCTCAAAACTCCGAAACAATTTTACACGAAAGACCAAAACTCCGAAAATCTGAACACCGTCCAAATAATTCAGCTATGAAAGTTTGAAAAGTTTCATAATTTTCAATAAATCGACGAATTATTTAAATAATTTTTTTTATCAAGAAGAGATTTTACGTCAATTTTGAACTTTTTCTAGACAACGTTATACGTTCTACATGATTTACAGTGAACTGTGTAGACTTTCGCTGGCATGTTCTCGACGAACCTTGTAATTTCGGAACACTATAATTAGGAATTAAAAATTTTTTTAGTGGAGATTACACGCTGGCCACATTTTTATCTAATAATTCATACACTAAATAATTCTCTGAATCTACTAAAGTTGCGGGAAATTTTTGTTAACCAGTTGACTGGTTAAAAACCAGTCCAGGTTAACCAGTGACTTATTTTTATTAAGCGCCACAGTAATTCACCAATATGATTCAAACGGGCCCTCCTCGTGCCCCTACACAATAAGGCCCTCCGCGAAAGGAATTCAAACCTCAAACAGGATCACGTAGGAAGAGAGAAGTTTAAACAAAAAGATCGAGATCCACACTGCCAAAAAAAAATATTTAATTTAAATAGGATCTATTTAAATCAAATAGGTGAGGTTTTTTCCTTGCCTCACGGCCTACTACGATCTGATTTGTTTCAAAGATATTATTTTATTTCTTTCAGCTATTCTTTTCAAGTATTAAATATATTCAAATTGCTTGCTTTATTGGCTTACAATATACACTGTATATCTAAGTGTACTAGATGCATAAAATATTTCATAAATCCAAAATGAAATGAAACACTTAAGGGGTTACCCCCACTTGCGATTTTGAAAAAATCGATTTTGATATCGATATATATATATATATATATATATATATAAGAAAATATTTATCGGTGAGAAAAAACCTTCGATTAATTATTAAAAAATATACTTGAAAAGATTGTGTTTAAATTTGAGACTGATCGGTTCAGCCGTTTCCGAGAAATCTTACTCACCGACTTTAACCCTTAATAGTCACATTGGGTCCACGGGATCCAAACAAATTATTTTGATGCCGTACAACTTTTTTCTTCCAATAAAACATGCATTTTTTTTATATGCGTAAGCGTTTCATTCTTTCCTTCTAAATCGCACCTGCGTTGGATGAAATAAATATACGTTTTGAAAAGTCTACAGAAACCGCTATGTCTATTTCAAAGTTTATTGTTTCCAGATTATAAAACTATTTTTTTTTGTCAATAATTACGAGAGTTACAGCAATTTTTGTAAAAAAAAGTCATTTTTCACGATTTTTTTGCATATTTAGAATTTAATTTTTGATTTCTAACCAATATCCTTGTATTAAACAAGGTTCCAATTATACCTCACTATTTTATATATATATATATATATATATATATATATATATATATATATATATATATATATATATATATATATATATATATATATAAATATATATATATATATATATATATATATATATATATATATATATAACAGAGTGTCGCTCTTATCTCTGCCACCCGAATTAACTCGGTAATTACCGACGTCACAAAAAATGTTCCAGACAAAAGTCGTACGGTGTGAAGGGGGCCATCAAAAGGTCACCTATTAATCTGAAATACAAATCTAAATATCTCGAATCACTACCGAATATTTAGTAGTGATCCGAGATATTTAGATTTGTATCATCGATACTGACCTTGAATGACCTTGAACGACTTTGACCCCCTAATGTTTTTTATGCGGCTTGAGGTGTTGAACAAGATGGTTGAAAAAAAAATTTACCATTCCATCTAAAAAAAGTGGAGGTGGCCTTCACTGTGCGTCAGTGCCTCCGTCGAAATAAAATAATTCGTCGCATTTGATGGCCCCCTTCACACCATACAACTTGCGTCTGTAACATGTTTTGACGTGAATAATTACCGAGTTATTTCGTATGGCAGAGATAAGAGGGACACCCTGTGTGTGCATATATATATTGCTAGGTCAAAATTAGCAAATGAATAAAATAAAAAATTCGTTGAAACAATAAAAAACTTTTATTATCAATTCATCGAAGTGAAATTCATCAATTCAACAATTGACGATACGATTGTCCCACATTTTCGTTGTTCATAACCTCTACGTGGTTCTTCGTTTAGTTTTCTATTTTTGGCGATTGTTTTTCGTTCGGCAAATTTGCCTTCACGTCGCACTTGTTTGGGTTTGTTTGGGTTACATCCTGATGAGATGTACAACCTACGTTATGAAGATATTCGCAATATTTCGAAGCTTTCATCGATTGAGCGGAGAATAAACTTTTCACCGTGACTGTGGCGAGAACGTGAAAAAGAAAAATCGGTGTGACACATAAATAAAAAACAGAAAAATCGGAGTGACACAAAATAAATGAAAAATCACATAAATAAAGAACAGAAAAATCGGTGTGTCACAAAACAAATTTCAAAAACACATTAAAAAAAACCGAAAAAACGGTGTGACATAAAAATCGGTGTGACACATATTATATCAAATCGATTAGAATTGGAGTCAATTGCAATTTATAAATGAAGAAAAATTAATGTGTCTTTATAAATTTGGTTGTCCTGCAAAATGATCATTTCGGAAAAATCTCCCATATAATCTGGATTGTTCCAATCTTCGATAATAGATGGAACAGCTTAAAAAAAATTATCCACGTTCCTCGCGAGTTTTTCGTGACTTGGCGTGGAGGAAAAAATAGGCTGCGTGCTCCAGCACACGTAGAACACCCATCGTTAGTCCATATTTACAACGTAATCGAAATTGACACAAGTGAGGCCGGGATAACGATCGCGTAACTTTCCTCACAGCGGCGCGTTTTTTCGCGTGTTATTGGAGTGACTGTAAGTAAAAGAACACTAAGAGGGGATGCGACTCATCTATAAAGTGAAGAAAACGTGCTCGACCTGAACTCATATCTCATTGTGTTATACGGAAAAATGTTGATACTCGCGAGTATTTTCTGCGTCCTACTCGGCACCGCGGTGAGTCTTAATTATTTTTAATTAATTCACAACCATTATTCACCCGAGTCCATTAATTCACATTGAACGGAAAAAGACGATACTGAGGCAAATTCTAGAGAAATCCGCGAAAAGATTGAGTGAATTCTGAAAAATTATTTTACCAAGTGTTGTGATATGGAACCATTTTAATTTCAGCTGTATCTGATTGTGAATCAACTTTAGGTATAATTTAAATTAATATAATAATAGTTAATCACTTTTATATTATATTCAATAAGTATAGAAAATTATCTTAATAGATTATAATTTTAAACAACGCGAGTAAAAATATCACTGACAGAAAATCACTATTGATATTCACTAGATGCGTTTGTGTGGATTAGCTACATTTTTCGTAAAATCAAATTTTTCCTATCGCATTTCATTATTGGAATTATTTATTTTAAATATATTTATTTATTAAAACGAGATCTACTTAAGGGGGTATGCATAACCTTGAAGTTAAAAAAACAGATTGATTTTCAATATTTTTTTTCGTCTCAGGTAGTACATAGTTTTGACATGTCACCGATTTTTCATCGCAAAATATATATAAACAACGTAATCATTGTCATTTAATCATAATACTTTAGATTCATCCAAAGTCAAAAAGTGGAAAAATAGACATTTAGTACTATGGTGAAGCTACAAAAACGCCGGATACTTTTTCGAAATTTTAAAATTTGCATAAATTGCACTGTTTTGAAAAAAAAACTGTCGAAATCGAAAAAACTGTCTGTCTATGAAATGCAATATTTCGTCCCAATTGTTATTTGAAAAAATTAATTGTAAGAAAGAGCCTTGGTGTATGTATTACTTGCTTGAGATAAAATCACAATTATCTTTCGTACCTTCAATCTGCGATTCCTTGACCTGCTCCACTAAAATCGTCATAACTCGGACAATTTCTGGAATTTTTACAAAATCTTTGAACCAAATCAAAGTTAAGACTCTACGCAATAAGAAAATAAAATAAACCGAAATCGATTTTTTGAAATTTCAAGGTTATGCATACCCCTTAATATCGTCGAATAACTACGTATTTTATTTATTCCTACTAAATTAGTGATTCGGTTTCATCTGTTTAAAAACAATGTAGTTGAATTCACCAAAAGTATCTATATAATTTTTTAACTTTAAATCAAATAGAATTTTCGTTGAATTTTCGTAGACAATCTAGCTCTGAAAACGTAATCAGGATCCCTGATCCGGGCCGTCTCGTAAATGGCACAAAATTTCTACTCGGCAAAAATCTGTATCGTTATTACTTCTCATATCAATATACAGAAGAATTTTAACTTTATCCCTATTTAGTTGTACGACAATTATTTTTATCATGATTATTTCCATATGACATTATTGTCATTATTATTTTTTTTTATTGCGTTCGAGTTTGCTGCCCTGGCCGAGAGACTTGAGAAGTTTGCACTGGGAAACATTGATCTACGTATTCCTACACTGCACAAAAAAAATATTAAATTTAAATAGGATGTATTTGAATCAAATAGGTTTTTTTCCTTGCCTCACGGCCTACTGCGATTCTATTTGTTTCAGCTATTCTTTTCAAATATTGAAGATATTCAAATTGAATAAATAAAGATTCGATTCGAGTAAATCTTTATTTGCTTAAAATGAACACTGTAAATCTAAGTGTACTGTGTGCATAAAATATTCCATAAATCCAAAATGAAATGAAACACTTAATTGAGAGTTTTACCACCACGATTTTGTATCGTAATTTGTCATTCATATATATATATATATATATATATATATATATATATATATATATATATATATATATATATATATATATATATATATATATATATATATATATATATATATATATATATATATATATATATATATATATATATATATATATATATATATATATATATATATATATATATATATATATATATATATATATATATATATATATATATATATATATAGGTAGGTTCTAGGTTCGATTCTATATAGGTGAAATATTATTTATTTATTCACAAGGTGAATGACGAATTACGATACAAAATCGTGGAGGCAAAACTTTCAATTAAGTGTTTCATTTCATTTTGGAATTATGAAATATTTTATGCATACAGTACACTTAGATTTACAGTGTTCATTTTAAGCAAATAAAGATTCACTAACAAATAATATTCATTATTTATTAGTAAAAAACTATAATAAATTTACTAATTTATATATATATATATATATATATATATATATATATATATATATATATATATAATTGCTCTCTCTCTCCACCCTCTCTACCCTCACGCCCCTTTCATATGAACATTCTATTTGAAGCATTTTTTTTTAAATTAAATAGATACACTTAGTGGATTGAACTAAATTGTTTTATGAACAGATGAAACCGAATCACAGATTTATTAAGATTAAATAAAATATTTACTTATTTGACGATAATGTTTTGATTCTAAATAAATATATTTAAAATAAATAATTCCAACAATGGAATGCAATAGGAAAAATTTGATTTCACAAAAAATCTAGTTAATTCAAATTTGAATAAATCAATCAGACGTGGTTAGTTAATATCAATAGAACTTTTCTGTCGGTGTAGAGATTCAACTGCTTTCTGAATCCGATCGGTATCGTTATTATCATTAATATTATTCAAGCAAGGGATTAACAACAATTAACACGATTATTATTTTTATTCGACAAAGGCGTCGAGTCCGGTGGACCCTGTGCCCGCAGCCTGGGATTCGTTCGACACGGCGATTCGTTCAGCGATACTGAGAGCCCAAGACGCGCACAAGGCTGCAACCACGTACGTGGATGAGATACTTTCGCACATTCGCTTGGAAATCCCCCTTGATTCGAAACTTTCATATTTGGGAGAAAGCACTACACCCAACCAGGTAAGATAGACATTTTGATTGAACTCCCGTCGATACGAATAGCTGAGCTCCATCATTGTGAAAATTCGTGAACATGGAATTGCACTCGAATCTCGATAGAACGAAGATTTGTCCATTCCTTTCCGATAGGCAACCAAAACGAATAAACGAGTAATCATATACATTATGCTCTAATTGCTAATTGCTTGTGAAAAATACTCTAATTTAAACCTTTATTTAGTTATAAAATATCCCCATATTTATAATACTCATATATTTTTTATAAATAACATTTTAAGGCACATGACTTCGGTATAACGAAACCTCAATATAACAAAAATTCGGCTTAAGGCGTTACCCCAACTTGTAGAGCAAAAAAGGCCTTTTTCATCAATTTTTTTTAAAGAAAACTACAAAACTTTTTTAATCGATCAATATACCATCTTAAAGAACACATCTTGAAGAACTTTCAGTCATTTTTTTTTTTGAAAAATATTACATTGTTCAGTGGCAAATGGCCGTCAATGAAATAATGTTTTTATATACACGGTTTGCGGTGACCAACATTGCGGCGAAGTGGATCATCTGAAAAAAAAATGCGGATGGATTTAGTCAAATATAAGTATAAACTAGTCTTTAATCGAAGGATTTTAAGAAATATTCATTTTTCACAAAATGGCGGACAGTCAAAGTTAATGGTTCGATTTTAACGAAAAAAACGGCCGTTTTTTGGCTATAAAACGAACATTTTTTTTCGAAAAAAAAAAAATCGAACGATTAAAGACTACATTTTTATGTATTAAATAAGCCTGCAAAATTTCAAGAAGATCGGTTCATTAGTGGTCGAGTAATCTCGGTCACCGACTTCAGAAATGCCATTTTGAGAAAAACGCGTTTAAAGTTTCTCTTTCAACGCTCTTTCAACGCGGATTCTTCTCTTTCAACGCTCATATCTCAGTCAATTTTGTTCGGATCGACTTGAAATATTCAGGACATATTCTCAGCTACGTATACTTCAAAAAAATGCAATAAAAAAATCGCATTTATGGTCCGCCATTTTGGATCCGCCATCTTGAATTTCCGAATTTTGAGTGCAGATTCGTAATCAGCGACCCCAAAAACCCCCGAGCACAAAATTTCAAGCAAATTGTACGTAAAGAAAAATGTATGCTTCAAAGGGCGGCACAAATTTGAGCTCGATTTTTTCTCCTTATTCTCTTTTCCGTAATTTTGAGAAAAACGCGTTCAAAGTTCGCCGTATCGCCGAACCTACCTGTAAATGCCCATAACTCTCTCAATTTTGAACGGATCGAGTTGAAATTTTTAGAGAATATTTTTGAATTGTTATATTTAAAAATCCGTCGCAAGCCAAAAATCGTTGTTGTAAAAAAATCCAACTATGCGTGCGCCCTTAAGGTGAGAGACACCTTAAGGCGAGGAAAAAATTGCTGACATATTCTCAGATACTTATACTTCAAAAAAATGCAATAAAAAAAATCGATTTTTTCAAAATCGCAAGGGCGGGGTAACCCCTTAACGAACTTCCCTTGAGATGCGTTATATCGAGGTTTGACTGTCCAACAAGAAACATCACGTTGGTGTCCGGCTCCGATTTTGTTGAAACTTTTTTATAAGGAAGAGTATAAATAACTAAGAGACACGTATTTTTTTTTATCGGCGGAAAAACGGTTTGAAGGGGTGAAACACACCCTCAAAAATGGGGATGTTTTTCATTTTTCGTCGATAACGCATTATTGGTGCGAGATATAAAAAAAATTCAAATTGCAACAATGTTCATTTTGTTGTGTACTATACATTGGAGATGAGAACGATAACGTTATCGACGAAAAACGAAAAGCACCCCTATTTTCGAGGGTGCCTTTCACCCCTTAAAACCGTTTTTACGCCGATAAAAAAAAATACGTATCTCTTACTTTTTTATACTCTTCCACATAAAAAAGTTTCAACAAAATCGGAGGACACCAAAGTGATGTTCCTTATAAGACAAAAGCTCGCGGATGCTTGGGTTTACTTGGGCTGAATTTTTTCGCACCACAGGTGCCCTCCGCCAAGTGTAACGAGTTCTTGAAGGAGCGCGTCGCGACGAGCAAGTCGCTGGTGGTCGAGTGCTCACAGGGCCACCTGAAATTGATAATGAACCAACGCCAACGTATAGAAAGATTCTTCAATCACGTGCTGAATCGTCTGGAGGAACACGACGGTTTCGTCGTTTTGTGCATATCCTCGTACAGCGACCTTCCTGATAGCAGCTCGAAAGCTGCATCGTGCATCCGAATGGTGAGTTCATTCCGGTCTCGATGCCAGTGCAATTCGACGAGAGAAAAAAATGGTTCGGAAAGTTTTTAAGGGGTTGGGCCACAGCAACGGGTAGAAAATCATGTGCGAATTTAACAATTTTTTTTTCTTTTGATAAAGTGATTAACTCATAAAATTAATTACACATCTATTTAGTATGAATATCAAGCTGTTAGAAATTTTTTTTTCGATGTACAAAATGGCTGACTGCCAATTTTTTTGTCTTTTTTTTAGGCGCTCCGCGGCGTGACATTTAGCATCCACAATTTTTTACCTAGAACAAAAAACAAAAATTCTCATCCATCTACATTAGAATACCTAGAGAAGTACGTACGAAATTTAAAAAATATTGCTTTATTCAAAAGTTGTAGGTATTTGAACTTGAATTTTCAGTGAAAAACTTCGGAATTTACAAAATATCATTTTGTTCAAAATTTGTAGGTATTTGAACTTGAATTTGAATTGAACTTGAATTTTCAGTGAAAAACTTCGGAATTGAAATTTTTTATTTTATTCAAAAGTACGAAATTTAAAAAATATTATTTTATTTAAAAGTTGTAGGTATTTGAACTTGAATTTGAATTGAACTGGAATTTTCAGTGAAAAACTTCGTATAAAACTGTTCATAAAATCAAAAGTTTTTGATTAATCAAAAATTCCGTACGTCCTTCTCTGCGAAGTGCAATTAGGAACATAACTTTTAAATTTGAAGCAAATCGAATGAAAATTGTTGAAGTTATTTGTCACGCCAATTGGAAAAAAAGCTGTTTTGAGAAAAACGCGTTTAAAGTTTTACATATGCCTCTGGCCGTGCCAGAGGTGGGCTTACGGTATACGCTCAAAGTCGGGGGAAAAAAATGTCTTGCTATAAATAGAATAGTAACTTATTATATGATGATAAAGCACCGTTTTAGCGAAAACACAATCGATTTTTTGAAAATTCTACTGGGGCCTTACCCCTTGAATAAGCGTCACTGTTAACCCTTCGCGGCATACTGTAACACTGGCGTTACACCTAATTCAATTAAGATTTTGACGATTCAAAAGTGTTTTTTTAATTAAATATGGCGGTTTTAAAGGTTCAAGGTTCCTAGGACTACAATAACTACTAAAATATACATATTAAAATTTTATTTTTCACGTAGCGGGTGTCATTAATAACGAAAGTGCAAAAAAACGAACTATTTACATCATAAATCTGATTACGACTAATCTAGCAGGTGAACCATAACCAAAAAATCGGTAAAAACTTGGTTTTTGATCCATTGAATATGAACCCGAAGTCTAAACCATGAATTTGAAAATGCCGGATCCAATATGGCGGCTGTAAAGGGCAAAAACTATAGGATTTTTTCCAAATTTGATCATCTTTTTTTGGGGGAGAGCTTTCATGTAACAGCGACCCCGAAAACCCCCGAGTACCAACTTTCGCTATCATCAAACAACATTTTGCATATATGGTCCGCCATATTGAATCCGCCATCTTGAATTCCCGAATTTTGAGTGCAGATTCGTAATCAGCGACCCCAAAAACCCCCGACTACCAACTTTCGCTATCATCAAACAACATTTTGCATTTATGGTCCGCCATTTTGGATCGGCCATCTTGAATTCCCGAATTTTGAGTGCAGATTCGTAATCAGCGACCCCAAAAGCCCCCGAGCACAAAATTTCAAGCGAATTGTACGCAAAGAAAAATGTATGCTTCAAAGGGCGGCACAAATTTGAGCTCAATTTTTTCCCCCTTTTTCTCTTTTCCGTAATTTTGAGAAAAACGCGTTCACAGTTCGCCGTATCGCCGAACCTATCTATAAATGCCCATAACTCTCTCAATTTTGAACGGATCGAGTTGAAATTTTCAGAGAATATTTTTGAATTGTTATATTTAAAAATCCGTCGTAAGCCAAAAATCGTTATTGTAAAAAAATCCAACTATGCGTGCGCCCTTAAGGTGAGAGACACCTTAAGGCGAGGAAAAAATTGCTGATATTCATAATTTTTTTTTTTAAGTAAGATTTCTGTAGCATTTTTGAGACTTAAGGTATGTTTGATTAATTTGGCTTTTTTTTATTAATCTTTAAAAATGGCGGACGCATGGCACGTTCTTCTAAACGGGTTGCGGCAGATGTTGTCAAATGGCGTGACACGTAGCGTCCGCAAGATTAATCTGAAAAAAAAAACCACCGAACATTTTTCTCTCATTAACACTCATACGCAGAATATGAACCAAGAAAATGTGACAAATGTTGAAAATCGATGAAATGGTACGCTTTGAAACAAAATTGATTGAATTTTCCCAAAAAAATGGCTACGCATTGCGATAAAAAATACTTTCTTTAAAATTTTCAAAAACATTTTGGCTTGTATTTTAGACAATAAGGTCAGATAGTCTTATACCAAATGTCATCAGAATCGGTCCATTAGTTTTTAGCTATACGTCACGCCAGTTTTGAAAACGCAGTTTCGAAGATCGTGCCATAGCTCCGCCATTTTCAAAGATTAATTTTTAAAAATAAAAATATACAATAAAAATTAAAAAAAAAATTTAATGAAAAAAAATTAAAATAAAAAAAAACAAATAAAAAAAAATAAAACAAACCCCAAGTCTCAACAAAGGTGGAGAAATCTTTTCTAAAAGAAAAATAATGAAAAACAGCAAATTGTTTCCTTGCCTAAAGGCATCTGCCCCCTCAATGCAATATTGCAGCTACTCAAAGTTTCTCATCCAGTTTCAGGTGCCCCCAAAATCGTCACAAATCTTGCGAGTCAATTGCAAATTACGCCCGTTTTTCATTTTCTCGTCACCAGGTGCAACAAGACATGGAGGCCATGAGCAAGAAGGTCGAGGCAGAGTTTACGAGAATGGCCATCACTGCGAAAAAAGTGGCGGCTACTTGGGTCTCCGATGCCGGTCAGTGCGTGGCTTCTAAGGAGAATCCGAACCACACGTTGGATTGGTTCAAAGCGTGTAAAATCAAAAACTAAACTACCAGATTCGAAGAAATCCAGAAAAAGTTGGAAGTGAGCCCACCTTAAAGGAGGATCGCACGTGTCAACCGCGTGCCTCCCTTTTCGCTTATAATTAATGTCACTGATGTTACGCCAATTGTTTAAAACTCATTTGAAATCGCATTCCCTCACGCATTTCCAACTTCGATCGTTTCGCACTGCCAATGTCCTCAGAAGTCGCAGTTGTTTTTCTTCCAAGACCCCAAACATGCATGGTCCAAAATGGATTCCAAGTTGCGAGCAAAGAGTCCATGGAGAGGCAGCACTGGTGGAACTGCCCCAGGAGCGAAGAATCTCACGCTCTCATATTCCTCGAGCTGCCGCACTGAAAAAACAATACATTTCTATGTACCAAGATTTTCTAACTATTAACAAATTGTTAACTATTAACAAAATTGGTAACTATTAAAAAAAAATTAACTACTAACAAAAAATTTAACTTTTATCAAAAATTTTAACTATTAACAATTTTTTTAACTATTAACAATTTTTTAAACTCTTAACAAATTTTTTAACTATTAACCAAATTGTTAACTATTAACAAAAATGTTAAAAAAATGTGTGTACTTATGTAACCCAAACAAACATTAAACGCGGTTTTTTAAAACAACGTTTCCGACGGCTTGTTGATAAAATCTTCTTAACCACATATTCTTTACAACTATAGCTATAGCACATATCAAGGGTTTTTTTTAAATTTTGAGATTTACTATTTTTTGCCAAAAACGGTGAAAAAAACACCTATTTCTTTTGTTTTTTTTCGAAACATGACCGCCATTTTGTTATTTTTGCATATATTAAAAATCGTATGATATGCGCTATAGCCATGGGAATACTGAATCTAAAACCGTTTGATTGTTTTGTTTCGGATGATCCATCTCTGATGTTTAATCAACAGCGCAGACCTACCATTTTTTAGGACATTTTGTTAACTACCATTTTTGTCTATAAATAGTGACTTAAATAAATATTTTTTTAAATGTATTTTGAAAGTGTATTTATTAAGTGTAACAACTTTTATGTCAATATCTATAACATAAACCGATCAAAAAATAGCCTTTTTGAGCGTCTAAATTGAAGACCCCTTAATATTCTCTATATATACTTTCAAAAATTTCCTGAAGATTTGGCAGGATTTATTAATAGCTAACAAATCCTTATTTGCATTAAATAGAGAAGTGGTCGCGTGAACTGTGTGACTCTTGCCTCCAGTGCGGCCGAGATAGTCGTTTTGAATGAAGATCAGTTAATTGTTGTGACATGTTCATTTGCATTGAACACAGGATAGTCGCGGCAACTGTATGTTAACGGCCCCAAATCTAAATATATTAATTGCGAACAAATCTTTACTTCTTTGAACTGTTTTATCACATCACAATTTCAACGCGTTATTCGATTGCCATAAACATCTCCCATGTAGAGGTTGCCATGAGTTGCCCAATATTACGATCAGGCCAATATCGGGTCCATCGTATAAGCCAACAAAAGAGAAATAATATTGGCCCATTACTGTTCCGCTCTAAACTGAAAACTGGCACAATATCGGCTCATCCCAAAAGTCTGTCCTGGCCCATCTTTAAAAACTAATAAATAGCCGTGATAGTTAAACTAAATTTGCCAATTTACAAACTGAGGATACTAAAATACTGACAATTCCATTGGCCCAATATTGTTCCGTTATAAATTGAAAACCGGCACAATATCGGCCCATCGTTTAAAACCAATAAATAGCCGTGATGGTTGAACTATATTTGCCAATTTAAAAACTGGTATTGCTAAAATACAAGCAATTACATTGGCCCATTATTGTCCCGGCATAAATTGAGAACTGGCACAATATCGGCCCATTACTAAAGATTATCCTGGCCCATCTTTCAAAACCAATAAACAGCCGTGATAGTTCATCGAAATTTGCCAATTTTAAAACTGGCAATGCTAAAATACTGGAAATTACATTTAATTAATCTAAGCCCTTTATTGGCTAAGTGGTTCAGACCATACCTGCTTTTATTTTATTTAAGCCTTGGGTTATTCACTATCTGTATATTGTGCCAGAATAGGCAAATAACTGGAACGTCATATATTAATCGTCTATATTTTGTAGTTCAGTTTTTGTAATCAAGTCTTGGCCTATTATTGGCATTTGTGAATAACCAACATAAGTAAGTAAAATATGCCAATTTAAAAACCTGTCATTTACGCAAATCACAATTTATTTTAAGGTTATTCCATGAAATATGTATCCATAAGGACCAATTTCGGGCCAATCTTGGCCCGATATAGGTTGAGTATTTATCACGCACCCAAACAAACCAAAACAAACTCACGGCCCAATATTCTAGATAGACTAACTTCTAGATAGACCAAGTGTGAAGGCCCATCATAGAGCCAGTGGTCAATTTCTACATAGGCCCTTTAAGAGGTTACATAGGGCCAAGTGCAATCACCAACATTGGCGCTACAATGAATTAAATCATTGGCCCAATAATTGCTGGCTCTGTTGGCCGATATCGGGCCGTTCTTATCATTTCTACAAAGGCACCTCATTGGTAAATACTCACGGTCCAATATTCTAGAAAAGCTAACTGTGAAGGCCCGTCCCAGGCCCAACGGTCAATCTCTACATGGGCTACTGAGTTCATTAAGTGAAATAAGAGTGATCAAATAAATCATTATTTTCAAAGATATACTATGGTTATAAAATTTTGTCACGAGAACACGAATATATCTTAACGACTAACAAATTTTGCAGCAGTTAAGGTAGTTCTGTAGTTTTTATCAAATGTTAGGAATTGGCTGAAATCTGAGTATGGTGTGGATGCGACCTTCATGGACTGATGCCCACAAATTCGATTCGATTCACCGGTTAGTTCATGAGATAATTGCAATTGAATATGGGTATTTTTGTATGCGATCCCTATACCTAACACGTAAACTGATAGGAGTTTGCTCGCATTTCTCGATATAGGTTCTAAATGGATTTTAGGATTTCAAAATAAAAACACACGTGTACGCAGTACTATTGTGGGATTGATTTAAAAATAAAATGACAAACTTTACCGTTTAGTTTTGGAGATATCGACTTATGGAAAGTGGTAAATTTCTTCCACACCGAACTCGGGCCCAACCATCTGTAACGAAATGGCAACAGCGCACGCTACAGCCAGCTGATCGGCGCGTGGTGTGTGAACTCGAAGCGTGTTTTTTCCCCCGAGTTCTAGTAATTCTCAGACAGATGTGAAATAAATTTATTTTGCAAACAAATGTAATTTGTTCAATTTATGTATGCTGATCGTTGTTGTATTATTGCTGATCGTTGAGGTTATGGTCATTCTCATCGCGTTCAGCTGCATTTGCTTAACACGTGGCTGCCACAGCTTTCAGTCTTTCAGCAAGCGCCTTTTTTCTTGTAAACTTTCCTTTGTATAGCATTTGGGTTGACATATTCACGCTTTTTTTATTCATATAAAATATTTCGCGAAAGACGGATCGTAGGGAGCTGAACGCTATGACTGCAGGAAAGTCGCGCTGTTGCCACGATTACAGCGCCGCTCTCTATACGAATCTGAGTGGGACATATCGAAGGTACAAGCTCTGTCAAAAATTGACAACCAACAGCATCATATAGGCATTGGATGTTACAATACGCTTCGACCAAAACTTCTGGCTCATAGGTGTACCTGCAGTTCTAAGAAGTGCGTTCAGCATAAAAACCTTGGTGAAGCTGCCTGAAACTTTGCTGAGCGGTCACCCATCCGAGTATCGGCTCAGGCCAAGCCTCCGGTTCATGACCTCCACTCATCGTTGCTCAGCAATGCTAGGAAGTTATAAAAGTATATGGAAAATGTGCGTAATCGCGTGAAGATTTGGCCGCTCGTGGTTCCTTCCTTAATTCGAGGAACGTGAGAAAATTACAGGCTCGAATGACCGAGTGAACCTGACAATATTCCAGGTTCGCCGCCCGCCATGCTGCCTAATTGTACAGTCAGTCCCTGCGCCCCGTATAGTCTCGTCCACGTGGATAATCGTCCGAAGCAATTCGAGCCACGCACCAGACATCAAATACCCACGTACGATGTAGACGACCAACACCGAAACTGATACCGTGTCCTCGTGCGGCCAACCACAATCAGCCCGTATTATCCGTGCGTTTTGTTCCTCGCGGTTATCTAAGCGGGGCTTCTGGAGGATGAAGAGAAGCAATAGAATAGAAAGTCACTCCCATCGAGGGATCCACAGGCGTTTTCGTTTTCGCCAAAAGTGAGGTACAACTCCCTGAAGATTAGGATCAATGTTTATCAGGCTAAAACAGTTATCACAATTTCGCTAACACTTCAGATTGGAATTAACCACGAGAGAGAAAAGTATGGCGGGAAAGAATGAATCCAGCAATGTATCAATGTGACGATCAGCCTCCATCGGAATGACTCGTAAAGTCAATGTTTGGCTGTCTGATTGAAAATGTCCTTGACCTTAATTTGTCCTCCGCAGCACGGGACATGAACCATTGGGTCCTGTGTGGAATAGGTTTCAGGTATTGTTGTCATCTCTCCGCTCTCTGTCTTCTGCTAAGATCGCTGTTGTCCAAAACAGAGACCGAGGTGGAACAAGCCTGACGATCGCTCCAAACTTTTTTCATCCGAAGGAGCCAGGGGGGTGGTCGTTTTCCTTTCCGCCTGGAAGTCTGTACACCCGAGCTCCCGCGAACTTTTTACAATTTGCGGGAACCCGTCGCACTCTGCTTCGGCTTTCTCCGTGATGCTTTGATTGAGTCGTCAAACGAGATGTCCTCGACAGGCACGACTCGCTCAAATTCTCGTTCCGCGTCGCACGAATACTCACACCGAGTCTATTTCGCATTCCAAACACTAGAAACAGCGTGTACACGATGAAACTGGTCATTGGAGATCCTTAGTGGTGTTCAATGATCCTCTCGTCATTGGGGATCCACTGAATGACCTTGAAGAGTCAGCCGACTTGATGTGGATTGCAGCTGCACACCGGAGCTTCTGGTGGTTTAGGTAAAGTGGCCTTGATGCTTCTCCTTGAGCCACGAGGAAGTCACGGCTCAAGTAATTGCAAAGGATTTTCCCGGTACTGCACGGCATACCCATGTAGAGGTTGCCATGAGTTGCCCAATGTTACGATCAGGCCAATATTGGGACCATCGTATAAGCCAACAAACGAGAAATAATATTGGCCCATTACTGTTCCGCTCCAAACTGAAAACTGGCACAATATCGGCCCATCCCAAAAGCCTGTCCTGGCCCATCTTTAAAAACTAATAAATAGCCGTGATGGTTGAACTAAATTTGCCAATTTAAAAACTAGGGATACTAAAATACTGACAATTCCATTGGCCCAATATTGTTCCGTTATAAATTGAAAACCGGCACAATATCGGCCCATCGTTTAAAACCAATAAATAGCCGTGATGGTTGAACTATATTTGCCAATTTAAATACTGGTAATGCTAAAATACAAGCAATTACATTGACCCATTATTGTCCCGTCATAAATTGAGGACCAGCACAATATCGGCCCATTACTAAAGATTATCCTGGCCCATCTTTCAAAACCAATAAACAGCCGTGATAGTTCATCGAAATTTGCCAATTTTAAAACTCGCAATGCTAAAATACTGGAAATTACATTTAATTAATCTAAGCCCTTTATTGGCTAAGTGGGTCAGACCATACCTGCTTTTATTTAATTTAAGCCTTGGGTTCCTCACTATCTGTATATTGTGCCAGAATAGGCAAATAACTGGCACATCATATATTAATCGTCTATATTTTGTAGTTCAGTTTTTGTAATCAAGTCTTGGCCTATTATTGGCATTTGTGAATAACCAACATAAGTAAGTAAAATATGCCAATTTTGAAACCTGTCATATACGCAAATCACAATTTATTTTAAGGTTATTCCATGAAATATGTATCCATAAGGACCAATTTCGGGCCAGTCTTGGCCCGATATAGGTTGAATATTTATCACGCACCCAAACAAACCCAAACAAACTCACGGCCCAATATTCTAGATAGACTAACTTCTAGATAGATCAACTGTGAAGGCCCATCATAGAGCCGGTGGTCAATTTCTACATAGGCCCTTTAAGAGAGCCCACATAGGGTCAAGTGCAATCACCAGCATTGGCGCTACAATGAATTAAATCATTGGCCCAATAATTGTTGGCTCTGTTGGCCGATATCGGGCCGTTCTTATCATTTCTACAAAGGCACCTCATTGGCAAATACTCACGGCCCAATATTCGAGAAAGGCTAACTGTGAAGGCCCGTCCCAGGCCCAACGGTCAATCTCTACATGGGTAGTCCTGTTTGTGTTTGCTTGCGTCAAGTGGTCATTGCATTCGCGAGATCAAGTGGAAACTGATCAAGTTCCCGAGGTGATCTGATTGGACGAGCAAGCGACGTAACGATTTGGGAATTGGGTTGGCGGCGTTTTCAATCATGTCAATCTGTACGTAATCCCGGAAGATCACCGTCAGCTCCTGCATTGGCTCGGCAATCAAGAACCGTGGAACTTCAACGGATTCGAAATTAATCCACCGGGAATACTTCCAGCGTGCAGCCTCTGCCCTTAGGTCTGTGGCGAACGCGAAGCACGCAAGCTTGATAAAGATCTCCCTCAAGATACCAAAATTCCGCTGGCTCAGGAGAGAGGAACATTTCTTTGGCGTCTCGTCGAGCGCCGGGGAAGGAAAAGCAGCTCATGGAGAAAGATGAAGAGCGAGAATTAATAACCAGGCTTCTCTCTCGCTGTCGCGATCCGTCAAGGATCAATGCAATGGGAAAACGAACTGCCTGCTGGATTCATCAAAAGACAGGGCCCGATGTACTGCGCCGGTTGTATGATATCTTATTGAGGAAGCCGAAAAATGCTGCTCCCCGAATGGCCACACGTGGGCCGATGGAATTCGTAAATCTACTCTGGCCCTTGACGACTTCGATCAGCTGCCTCGCATGACGAGAGGTACCTCATAGACCGCAATGTAGCCAAGGGTGGTTCCTCCATAAGGGTCAAGATCGCTCATCCCTTGGCGAATTATCTTCATCTCGATCATTCGCACAGCTGTCGTCAGAGGAACGCGAATCATCCACCGTAGCGGATAAGGAACCAAGAGGAATGCTCCCGGAACAATGGATCAGATGGAGGCGGTGGCGTTTGGGGCTCTTGGCTTGGGATTAAAAAGGAACTGAAGGTCCTGGCTCTCTCTCTCTCCCTCTGTGTATACGAATGTGCGGGTGGATTGCCACTTCCAGTGCGCGAACCGGGTACGAAACGAGAATACGAACGAGCTGGATGGAAGGACCGAATAAAAAATACAGGGGCGGCAGTGAAGGGGGCTGATAGGAGTTGGGATGTTGGGAATGCATTGACAAAGAGGGCTAAATTTCTGAGCCTTCATCTTTATACCCAGAGTGCTTTTTCTTCTCGCCTCCCCAGACTTCTTTTCAAAAAAATCTTATTCTCTTACCCCATTCTTTCCTCCTTCATCCCTATTCGACTCTTCACCAGAGGAGCTCGTCTTTATCATACGTTTCGATAGCTCCGGGTCCTTTTGTTCCCAAGCTAGGCCGAGAGAATCGACGGCGTACACACAAGAGTGCACTCTCGTTACTCTGCCACCCCCCCCCCCCCCCCCCCCCACTTCACCAGCGGGTTTTTCGTGTAAGAGGCAGCCGGAAAGACACGGGGATTAGTTATACTTTTGCGAGTGTAACTCGCCTCATTTCTTATTCACCGAGCAAACACCGGATGGCCCGTTCGTCGGAGAAGCTTGACTCCTCGTTGCTCGCTTTATTATATGCAATACCGTCCCCCCCGTCCTCAACCCGCAACAAAGGGACCTTATCCTGCTAACTGTGAAATCCATGTCTTCGCGAAGTTTCCAGGCCGGAGGTTTATTTTGGCGAATCAGGGGGAGGAGAAAAAGGTGGATGGTGAACAGAGAATGGGAGGCTCGGAAGGGTGGGTTTCGTTGGCCGGAAAGCCCAAGGGTGTTCGGCGGTTTTGGAAGACTGAATAATTCCGTCGTAATTAGCGTTGAGATGTTTCGGGACAAGGAGGCCATTGGTCCGATCCAGGGTTGGTCTTAAATGTAGTTTTACATCGAGGTGGGTGTTGTCGAGACGATGAACGAAACCGTGAAAATTGGTACCCATCGATTGGACTAAAGAACCAAAATCAGTCAGGCTAGACGGAGCGTTCTTTTTTCTTCGCACAAATGGATTGAGCCAGGTTTTATTTTATGCTGATTCGTTACTATTTCCGTTAGTGTTGCTGATCCATTACTGTTACCGATCAGTAATTGTTTTTTTTATTTCCGTTACTGATTCATTACCGTTCGTAACCGTAACTATCACTTATGCGTTACCGTTACTGATTCGGTATTGGTATGGTACGATGTGTATTGCTGTTGATGATCCGTTATAGATACTGAGTACCGTTACTGATTACCGTTACTATTCCTGTTACTGATTTATCTATGTTAGTCAACGGCTCATGATCCATTACTGTTACTGATACATCACTGCTAACGATGCATCTTTCCAAACATCAAACATTTTTCCAAAAACCACCAAATGGTGAAATGCACCGACGAGAATGGATGACATATTCGTTCTCGAAAGGTTGCATATGTTGCATACCTAGTAAGCTATTCTTGACATCGGTAAACGCGTTTACAGAAGGTTTTAATGACTGGAAGGATGATGTGCGAATAGCAGAACACGAGAGAAGTCTTGTTCATCGGGAGAACACAAGCAAGCTTGTGATACGAGGGAACATGCTGGGGAAGATTGACAGCAAATTACATATGCATTACATTCAAGAATGTAATTACTGGCGACAAGTACTGACTCGCGTTATCATCGCGATGATGTTTCTTGCATCCCGGCGCTTGCCTTTTCAGGGAACAGACGAGAAATTCGGATCGATCAGCAATGGCAATTACTTGGGTATTATTGAATTGATGGCAAGAAACGATCCTTTTCTCCATAATCACATCGATCGATTTGGAAATCCCGGAAAAGGGAACGATCCTAAGTGCATCTACGTCCAGGTGGGCAAGAGTAAAGTCGAAGATCGAGAATCAACCCGGGATGCTGTTTCCAAAAAGTCTGTCCGGTGCACGATGGTCGGCTAGAGTGGAAGCGTGCCGAGCACTTGGCAAATCATGGGGGAGCTTACGGGATGCCCTTGAAGACATCGCAGAAAATGCTTCCGAAAAGCCGTCCACAAAAGCCGAAGCCGAGGAGCTGTCGCAACAATTTGGATTGCTTGAGACTGCTATAATGGCCGTGACTTGGAGCGATATATTGGAGCGTTTCGAAAAAACGAATAAAAGTCTTCAACGCGTTGACATCGATTTGACAACGGTCGTACAACTGTATGGCGCCCTGCAAGCCTCTATTGTTGATTTGCATTATCGTTTTGACCAATACGAAGCCAAAGCGAAAGAACTATCTGAATGCAACGAATACGCGCATGAGATCGGCGACGCAGAAAAGGGACCTTCCAGTTCGGCGAGGTGAACAACAATGAAGCGGTATTTGATGGGAAACAAAATATGCGCATAAACACGTTTCTCGTCATACTGAATCAATTATCCAGCGAATTAAAAAAAAGAAGTGTAGCATACAAGAATATTAACGTTTGCTTTGGATTTCTCAGTCGTTTGCCCCTACTCAAAGATGCAGAGATCGTCACCGAGTGCGAACAATTACAAAGGATATACGCCAACGATCTCAATGATAATTTCGGAGGAGAATGTTTGCACTTTGAAGGGGGTAAAAAACTATTTACGAAATACTGTGGATCAGGGCCGCGTCTCCGGTCTCGCCTTTTTATCTGCGAATGCAGATCTCGTTGATATGGAAGAGACCAATACTATTATACGAAAATTCGCAAGCTTAAAAGCACGAAAGCGACCGATGTAGACCACAAAAATAATAATGCAACACAATATACTATAACATCCAATTTATATATATATATATATATATATATATATATATATATATATATATATAAATTGGATGTTATAGTATATTGTGTTGCATTATTATTTTTTAAAGAATACAAAAATTATTAATTTCCTTCGATCATTTTCCGACTATTTTATGACCGGCGAGTGGGGGGGGGGGGGGGGGGGGTGCAAACTTTCTCAGGTCTAGGGCGATAATTTTTGTAAACCGGCCCTGATTCAACCATTGCCCAACTATTACCGATCCATTACTGTTGATAATACTGATGAATTACTGTTACTGATCAACAACTGTTATCGTAGTGTTACTGGACCATTACTGCGATCTTTACTGATGAATTAAATTTGCTTAACGGCTTCTGATCCATTACTGTTGATTTGACTGATGAATTACTGTTACAGATCCATTAGGATTGAATTTACTGATGAATTATTGTTACAGATCCGTTACTGTTGATTTGTCTGATAAATTACACTCACAGATTCATTACTGTTGATCTTACTGATGAATCAATGTTACTTAAGTGCTTCTAATGAGTTACTGTTACAGATCGATTACTGTTGATCTTACTGATGAATTACTGTTGATCTTACTGATAATGTGCTGTTAGAGATCCATTACTGATATATTCACTGAAAAATTACTGTTACCCAGCTATGAACGATTCATTATTGTTGTATTTCCTAATAAGTTTCTCTTACTGATTTCCCACTGTTATATTTCCTCATAAATGACTGTCATCCAACTCATACCGATTTATTACTCCTAGCTTTACTGATTAATTACCGTTACTCATTTATTGCCATTATTATTTTTGTTTAACCGTTATCGTTGCCTCAATGGAAATATGCTGATATAATACAACAATCATGAGAACAATACCGACGACAAAAAAATCCCATACGAAATTCGAACTCTGTGTAGGTACAGCAATCTTGTAGGATTAACATTTTTTGTTGCCCACGTGCCCCAGTGTATCCATAATAATATTCGGCCCACCCTTGTCGGGGCGTAAAAGCTCTCGGGGAAATCCCACTAAAACTGTTGCACAAAGACTGGAATTCTCGGAACGGGCAATGGGCTCTCTGTATCCTATACGTAAGAAGGGGACGATGGAAACGGGGGTAGAAAGGGGGATGGCATTGAATCGATCGATCGCTGGGTGTCATAAAATGAAACGTAAAACCAAGCCGCCCTAATTCTTGCGTGGTACGGCGGGGTCGTCGAATTGCCGAATACACAGGCCTCTCTCACAAGCCATTAGAATCTGCAAAATAGTACTACGCAACCCTCGTTTCGAAAACCGCCCTCCATCCTCCCCACCACCAAACTTCACGAGCCAACTCGTTGATGCTCTCTCTCTCTCTCTCTCTCTCTCTCTCTCTCTCTCTCTCTCTCTCTCTCTCTCTCTCTCTCTCTCTCTCTCTCTCTCTCTCTCTCTCTCTCTCTCTCTCTCTCTCTCTCTCTCTCGCTCTCTTTCTCTCTCTCTCTTTCTCTCTCTCTCTCTCTCGCCCCCTTTCTCTTTGCTTGAATCGAACCCGAACGAATTTTCTAACGGGAGGCTTGACAGTAAAATGTTTAACGCTCTTAACCACTCGCTTGTCGTGAATAGAGAATTCCGTCAATTAGGGTATCGCGAAAACTGCGTGCTGGTAAAAGAGGATGAAACCCTTAGCGAGACGGTTATGCCCTCCAGTGCGACAAGATTGGATTTAAAAAACATACATATATTATATAAAAATGTATATATGCGGGAAATTTTTAATCAAAATTTCATTAAGCAGCGATTAAGCAGTAAAAAATGGTTTAAAGGTAATTACAATAAAAATGTAATCATTTCATTAATTATAATTAAATACAGTAGAACCTCGATTATCCGAACCAATTGGGACCGGGACTAGTTCGGATAATCGAAACGTGGGTTTTTTGGGATGAGATCATAAACAAGACCTTTTTACAAAAAAACAGTACATGCATATATATCAAAATTTGACATAAATATTAACGTTGAAATATATATATATATATATATATATATATATTTTTAAACACCTGAAAAAATAGAATGCTTTTTTTTAATATTTGAAAAATAAAATCGTCAATTTTTGATTGACGAACGGCTGTATCGCGTTTTTGAGCAGCTAAGTCTCGTAGCCGTTTGAGAAGGAGAAGTTGCGTTGGGTTGCTTATTGTTGCTCACGGCGGTGGCAGCGAGCAACAATGTATCTTTCGCGCCAACGTTCGGATAATTGAGCGTTCGGATAAACTAAGTCATCGTTCGGATATTGAGGGTTCGGATGATCGAGGTTTGGATAATGGAGGTTCTACTGTATATTGAAAACTTAAAATATAATAAATACAATTGTTTCAATCTGTTTAACATTACCTTTAAATTATTTTTTCAATATTATAATGATTATTTTTCCCTAGATAATCATTATAATAATTTTAAAAACTGTTATTTCAAAATTGTTATTTTAATATTGATTCAAACAATGTTATTTATTGTATATTAAATTATAATGACTAAAGTTATCAAAAATTATTCGACATCAGATCCAAACAATTTTGATATAATAATAATTAACAGTTAAATTATAATGAATATTTTTCTCCTAAATAGTAATACATTTTTTGTAATTACTCTAATTCATATATCAGTAAATATATATATATAAATAAAAATTACAAATAATGTTTTATTATTTCTGGGAGAAAATTATCATAGTAATAAAAATGGTACATGTATATACATGTATACGTAATGCAATCGCAAGATTGAGGACTACGACCTGTTTTTGTTTTCGGTTTGGTTTTTTTATTCTCATTTCCTTTTCACATCTATTTAAGCCTCCGAGGACGATAGAATCCGAGGAATTTAATTCCCTCGTGTAATTTGGCCCCTCGCATATATATGTATGCCAATACACACACACACATATGTATATTTTTTTTTTGTACGTAGGCTCGTTACATCCACGTGTTTTTTTTTAATACGAGAAGCAGCCCCTGCTTGCGCATACGAGAGGGCATAGTCAATTCTACTTGTTGTAGCGGAGGGGGGTGGGGTCGTAGATTTTTATCACGGATTCGCAAGCTCGTGAAAACTTCTGGTCCGTAAATATATTAAACAACGTGCACAACCCGGGCTCGTTGTCTCTTGAATAATGTCTCATTATCGATCGAAGGGTAGTTTACAGGAAGAGGGGTGAAAGGGGAAGAGACGATCAGAGGGACGAAGGGTTTGAACTCGCATGAATTGGTACGTGAGAATTTGTGAGTTACGCCCTTTTGTGCAAAAGGCCTCGATATTCGCATGGAATTTTTTCGGCGGGGTAGTGAGGGGTTGAAAGGGGGTGGCCTGTCTCGTCACTGGCGTTTTGTGCTTTCTCTTCTTTAAGGGGGCAGGAGTTCTCTCTCGCTCCGAGACGTATACAAAATCTCACCCTTGTTTATGGGGTGTTTGCCGGCGGATTGAATCCCTTCTCGACTTACTTTCGCTGGCACCACTCACGGCCAGCTAGTCGAACAATATTGGATGCTACAGGCGGGCGAGGGCTGAGCAAGCAAGGAGCACGAGGGCCGGAGGTGTAATTGAATTTGCTCACGTTTTCATGCGTCTCGATCGCCGAACTCGAGGCGTTCAATGGTTTCCTTCGAAGACTCTCGAATCTCCGCACGGAGATTACCTCGTGATGGCGGAGATCGTTCGCTTTTTGGATCAATTTTTCAAGCCACATTTCGATCTTGACGTCTATATTTTTGCTTTTCACTCTCACCGAATTTTCACCGGAGAAAACGCTTTGGCGAGTAACGATGTTGCAATCACTTATTGGACTCGTCTGTGTATCAATTTAATTGGCACGTAATTAACATTAAGGGGTTACACCCACTTGCGATTTTGAAAAAATCGATTTTTTTTATTGCATTTTTTTGAAGTATAAGTATCTGAGAATATGTCCTGAAAATTTCAAGTCGATCCGAACAAAATTGACTGAGATATGAGCGTTGAAAGAGAAGAATCCGCGTTGAAAGAGAAACTTTAAACGCGTTTTTCTCAAAATGTCATTTCTGAAGTCGGTGACCGAGATTACTCGAACACTAATGAACCGATCTTCTTGAAATTTTGCAGGCTTATTTAATACATAAAAATGTAGTCTTTAATCGTTCGATTTTTTTTTTCGAAAAAAATGGCCGTTTTATAGCCAAAAAACGGCCGTTTTTTTTCGTTAAAATCGAACCATTAACTTTGACTGTCCGCCATTTTGTGAAAAATGAATATTTTTTAAAATCCTTCGATTAAAGACTAGTTTATACTTATATTTGACTAAATCGATCCGCATTTTTTTCTTCAGATGATCCACTTCGCCGCAATGTTGGTCACCGCAAACCGTGTATATAAAAACATTATTTCATTGACGGCCATTTGCCACTAAACAATGTAATATTTTTCAATAAAAAAATTACTGAAAGTTCTTCAAGATGTGTTCTTTAAGATGGTATATTGATCGATTAAAAAAGTTTGGTAGTTTTCTTTAAAAAAAATCATGAAAAAGGCCTTTTTTGTTGCGCTACAAGTGGGGGTAACGCCTTAAATTGACATTCGCGAAAATTGCCTTAAAAAAAGTTGCTAATATTTTGAAGAAACAGAAAACATTGTTTCTTCTGTCTGTTTATCCTTTTAAATTTAACGCCGCGTTCGGACTATGACGATTTATTTTCTATTTCCTTGTTTTATTTTTCTCATTGATCATTTATTTTGATGTCTTTATTTTACTTTTTCCATTCTTTTGTTTTCGTAGAATTTCCAAAACGAATTTCGGAAAAAGAGGATATTGTCATTAGGTGTCAGTGTTGGGCAGCACCAATTACTTCGAGTAATTAATTGCATTGAAATTATGAATTACACCTATAATTTGCAATAAAAAAAATATTACTAATTACATTGTAACTTGAAATAAAAAAAATGTAATTACAAATTACAAATGTAATTAGAATATTTTTTTCTTTCTAATTACAAATTACAAATGTAATTAGAATATATTTTTTTTCTAATTGCAAATTACAAATGTAATTACAATCGATTTTCTTTTAAATTACAAATTACCAATTTAATTAGAATTGATTTTTTTTTCTAATTACAAATTCCAAGTGTAATTCGAATCGATTTTTCTGCTAACTACAATTTACAAATGTTAATAATATCGATTTTTCTTGTGATTACAAATTACGAATGTCATTAAAATGAGACTTCGATCTGGCTTAAACAAAAATTTGAGACGAAACCAAGTCAGAACTGATTGTGAGTCTCGAAAAAAATTCGAGCCCAATCTATGGTCTCGGTCGCCTCCCGGTCTCGAATAGTCTTATCAGTTTTGTTCGTGTTGGCTGAATTTGAGGATTTTTATTATCCAGGCGCGTTTTTCTTCTTGACCCCTTCAGCGGCAAGACGATTTCACTATTTGTGTCTGTGTCATATGCTCGACAAAAAATTCAATTTGAATAAAACCTGGCGCTTATGAGGTTTTTTGGTCGCTGATTACGAATTCAAGGTCAAAATTACAAATTCAAAATAGTTGGGCAAATATAGAGGATCGAAAATGAAAGTTCATTTAATTTTATTAAAAATCGGCTCTCGGGGGTTATAAAAGTCATTGATTACGAATCTGTCTTTCAAATTCAGAATAAAAAAAACGGCGGATTTAATGTGGCAGACCTAAATACAACAATTTACACGATTCGCAAAATAATTGGTATTGAGGGGTTTTCAAGGTTGCTTATTACGAATCTGCTCTACAAATTAAGAATGTTGCGCATGAATTACCGGAATTTACTTGGTTCGAATGATAATCAGTAGTAAGGGATTTTTGAGGTCGACAATTATGAATCTGCCTGTAAAATTCGAAAATTCAAAATGGCGGATCCGGAGTACCAAGTTTCCACGGATTCCAGTCAATGTTTGCATTTTGATACGCGATGCTATTTTTTAATTCTGTCTTTCGAGAGCAGTGACCTCGAAAACCCCTTGATACCAATTATCGAGCGAATCGCGTAAATTATGGTATTTTAGTCCGCCATATTGAATCCACCATTTCGAATTTATGAATTTGAAGGGCAGATTTGTAGTTAGCAACTTTGAAAACGCCCTCATAGCAACTATCGTGCAAATAGAGTAAATGATTGGACCTTGGTCCATCATATTGGATCCACTATATGAATTTATATAGTTTGAGTTGGGACTAAATTATTAGTAGTAAATTTTTGTAATTCAGTTTTCCATATTGGATCCGCCATTTTGAATTTGGAATTTCAAGATTTTTTCCATTACGTTTATATGTATTATTACTCCGTAATTTCTGTTGTATAAAATCGAAGTAAAAAAATATGTTTACTCCGATTTCGTACTTTTTCTCCAAGTAAAAATCGAGTAAAAAGCATCTGAAGGCCGTAGCATTTGCAGCTGCCTTTTAGCTAGACTGTCCCATGTAGAGATTGACCGTTGGCCCTGGGACGGGCCTTCACAGTTAGCCTTTCTAGAATATTGGGCCGTGAGTATTTACCAATGAGGTGCCTTTGTAGAAATGATAAGAACGGCCCGATATCGGCCAACAGAGCCAGCAATTATTGGGCCAATGATTTAATTCATTGTAGCGCCAATGTTGGTGATTGCACTTGGCCCTATGTAACTTCTTAAAGGGCTTATGTAGAAATTGACCACTGGCTCTATGATGGGCCTTCACAGTTGGTCTATCTAGAAGTTAGTCTATTTAGAATATTGGGCCGTGAGTTTGTTTGGGTGCGTGATAAATATTCAACCTATATCGGGCCAATCTTGGCCCAAAATTGGTCCTTATGGATACATGTTTCATGGAATAACCTTAAAATAAATTGTGATTTGCGTATATGACAGGTTTTAAAATTGGCATATTTTACTTACTTATGTTGGTTATTCACAAATGCCAATAATAGGCCAAGACTTGATTACGAAAACTGAACTACAAAATATAGACGATTAATATATGACGTGCCAGTTATTTGCCTATTCTGGCACAATATACAGATAGTGAATAACCCAAGGCTTAAATAAAATAAAAGCAGGTATGGTCTGACCCACTTAGCCAATAAAGGGCCTAGATTAATTAAATGTAATTTCCGGTATTTTAGCATTGCCAGTTTTAAAATTGGCAAATTTCGATGAACTATCACGGCTGTTTATTGGTTTTGAAAGATGGGCCAGGATAATCTTTAGTAATGGGCCGATATTGTGCCGGTTCTCAATTTATGACGGGACAATAATGGGCCAATGTAATTGCTTGTATTTTAGCATTACCAGTTTTTAAATTGGCAACTATAGTTCAACCATCACGGCTATTTATTGGTTTTAAACGATGGGCCGATATTGTGCCGGTTTTCAATTTATAACGGAACAATATTGGGCCAATGGAATTATCAGTATTTTAGTATCCCTAGTTTTTAAATTGGCAAATTTAGTTTAACTATCACGGCTATTTATTAGTTTTTAAAGATGGGCCAGGACAGGCTTTTGGGATGGGCCGATATTGTGCCAGTTTTCAGTTCGGAGCGGAACAGTAATGGGCCAATATAATTTCTCTTTTGTTGGCTTATACGATGGTCCCAATATTGGCCTGATCGTAACATTGGGCAACTCATGGCAACCTCTACATGGGGTACTGCACTCACCGTGGATATGGGGAAACTGCGGAAAATCCATACCGGTACAGGCGGCTTTTATTTTTACTGAGTTTCAAGTATATTACCACCATCAGGTACTTAGAAAGATTGCCCTCTGCTCAGAAGTCGGCACGCAAACTATCGGGCGGCTGAGTGGTCACCCATCCACAATCCAGGCCCATGCTGTTTAACATGTGTGACCGGCAAAGTTGTGCACCAACCATTACTGCCGGCTATTCCGATTTCATATTTCTTTTCAATTTTTTATTACATGTCTTTTATATTGAATCGGCATAAGAAAATGTTTTTTTGGCACTTTACTGCGAGAAAAAAATATGATATCGAGGTGAACAAAAAGTTTGTGTTCTGATTTCCATTTTTATCAACTTTTGATATTTTATGTGGGGGAATTACCCAAAGTCAGTAATGTTTTTTTGGAGTGATTATTCTAGTGATGCCACAAAACCAGACAAGACGATACTTTAGTTCGTCTCGAGCAAATTCGAGATGAGACGAGGTCAAAACTGAGTCTCGGTCTTGTCTCGAGCCAAATTCATATTCTCGGTCCTGCCTCGACCTCGAAAGCCCCCTAATACTAACTATCGTGAGAATAGAGTAAATGATTGTATTGTAGTTCACCATGATCGATCCACAATTTTCAATTTACGCATTTTGAGGACAGACTTGTAATGAGCAATCTCGAAAACTTCCGAGTGCCAATTTTCAGTCAAATTGAATCAATTTTCAGTGTTAAACCGCCATTTTGGATCCGCTATTTTTAATTTTGACCTTTAATTCATAGTCAGCAGACTGCGGAAACCTCTGAGTACCAAACTTTGCGAAAGTCATGTCTAACCAATCACGAAATACTCTATGTGGGCCATAGGGCATCAATAAGCTGCACACGGGGTCAGTCGATCTGCCATTTTGGATTTATGAATTTGAGGATGGATTCATAACCAGCTACCCCCTAATACGAATTATCGTGCGAATCGCATAAATTTTTGTATTTCGATCCACCATTTTGAATTCCTGAATTTTGAGGAATGTGAATTTTGTTAATTATGAAAAACAATTGATTCAAATTACATTTGTCATTTGTAAGAACAAACATAAGAACAAACATCGATGCTGATTAGATTTGTAATTAGAAGAAAAATCCATTATAATTACGCTTGTCATTTGTAATTAGGAAAAAAATCAACTCCAATCACACTTGTGATTTGTAATTAGGAAAAAATATATTCTAAATACATTTTTTTCTTTGTAATTAGAAAGATAAAATATTTTAATTACATTTATTATTTGTAATTAGAAAGAAAAAAATATTCGAATTACATTTGTAATTTATAATTGGAAAAAAATCGTTCCCAATTACACTTGTAATTTGTATTTACAGTTTTTATAATTATGAATTATAATAGTAATTCGTAACTAATTTTTTTCTAATTAGAAATGACAATTTTTATTAGTAATTTGTTTTCCTTCTAATTACAAAATGCCATTGTAATTAGCCTTTTTTTTACTAATCACAAAATACCATTGTAATAAGCAATTTTTTTTATTAATTACAAAATATCATTGAAATTACCAATTTTTTTGACTTATTACAAATTACATTTGTAATTTGTAATTAGGGTATCATCAATTTAAAAAACGCCCAACACTGTTAGTTGTTATATTTGTTTGTATAGTAATTCATTTGGGAATTGAAAATGTTAAAGATTTTCAGTCGCGTTTCGTCCCTACTAATTTTTCAAGTTGTGCCTATTATGAACAATAAAAAAAGACAGGGTATTCGGAAATTGCCATTTCACAATTTTATCCAATCCCAAAAAATTCAAATGCTAGAAAAGAAAAACAAAAAATAAGACAAATCTACATTGAATCTAAATCGATCAAATATCTAGAAATCTTTATATCTTTCGTTTGCAAAGATGCTGAGCGCATACTTCTTTGTATATATATACACATTCCACGCCATTTCACCTAGCTCGTAACCCGACCATTTTTGGTTTTCCTGATGTTTGTTTGTAAAATTGTTCCCCAGGAAAGGTATATCCACTCCAATTTTTCGATTTTTATCTCTTCGCCTTTAGTAGTTATAACTTCCCAAAGAAATGTCGTTTTTTGTCATAAACGTTGACATTGATAATTGATCATTTTTTGATATTTTTCAACGAAAGTCTGTTTCAAAATAAATAAATAAATGATATAGTGATATTTATCGATATCTCAATTGGTTCAGGAATTATCAGCGTTTAAAAGTCCCCAAAACTTCCGAAATCGTCATTTTTCGAAAATGTATAAATCCCAAATAAGAAGAGATAAAAATCGAAAAATTGGTGTGGATATTCCATTCATGAAGTACGATCCCGCAAAAAATCAGACAGACTAAAAATGGTCGGGGTCACGGACTAAGTGCAATGGCGTGGATATATATATATATATATATATATATATATATATATATATATATACACATATTTTAATAGGCATGTGCTCGACGTCTTAGCGAAAAAGAAATATGGAAAATCCTATTTACCTGTTCTATTAAGACTCAATCTAGGTTAAGGCGTTACCCCCACTTGTAGCGCAAAAAAAGGCCTTTTTCATGAATTTTTTTAAAGAAAACTACAAAACTTTTTTAATCGCTTAATATACCATCTTAAAGAACTTTCAGTAATTTGTTTATTGAAAAATATTACATTGTTTAGTGGCAAATGGCCGTCAATGAAATAATGTTTTTATATACACGGTTTGCGGTGACAAACATTGCGGCGAAGTGGATCATCTGAAAAAAAAATGCGGATGGATGTAGTCAAATATAAGTATAAACTAGTCTTTAATCGAAGGATTTTAAAAAATATTCATTTTTCACAAAATGGCGGACAGTCAAAGTTAATGGTTCGATTTTAACGAAAAAAACGGCCGTTTTTTGGCTATAAAACGGCCATTTTTTCGAAAAAAAAATCGAACGATTAAAGACTACATTTTTATGAATTAAATAAGCCTGCAAAATTTTAAGAAGATCGGTTCATTAGTGTTCGAGTAATCTTGGTCACCGACTTCAGAAATGCCATTTTGAAAAAAAACGCGTTTAAAGTTTCTCTTTCAACGCTCTTTCAACGCGGATTCTTCTCTTTCAACGCTCATATCTCAATCAATTTTGTTCGGATCGACTTGAAATTTTCAGGACATATTCTCAGATACTTATACTTCAAAAAAATGCAATAAAAAAATCGATTTTTTTCAAAATCGAAGTGGGGGTAACCCCTTAATTCGATATTTATTCTTCACATTTTTACATCAACATTTTTTTAGATAGGATAAAATTGTGACGTGGCAATGTCCGAGTGCTCCGTTCTTGAAATGTTCTCTACACGAATTGAAAATCGAGTAAGAACCAACTTTGACTGAAAAATAAAATAAATAAAAATCGAGTATAAGAAAATTCCGAAAGACTTGTTGAATTTCGATTGAATTTAGATTTATTTTTCTTTGCATACGTGCATTAACATTTTTTTAGATAGGATAAAATTGTTACGTGACAATGTTCGAGTCCCCATTTAATTAAATAGGCTCAATTTAAAAAAAATAGTACGAAGGAACTTCGACGGGTTCGACCATGGTTGGAGGTTGCATTCAGGGTGAAATATATTTGGCTAGTGTGCGTGCGTGTGTTTATGTATTGTGAAATAAACGACAGCCGGTGATCCATTTTGGGCTTTCACGATGAGAAAGAGTAAGAAATCACAATGTCATAACAATTTCACGGAATCGAATCCATGCACCATCACCGCTTGGATGATGAGTGTTGAGGTACTCTCCTCCAGTCGTGCGTACGTTGGACACATGGCCGGAAAATCGGATTCGCATGTCGGGACGATTAACCCGGAGTGTATATTGAAAACGGTATGTGTGCGTGTGTGTCGAGCGACGTACACACAATGGTACATAGCCGAGTTCATCCAGATACACCATCTGGGCTATAAACTACTTACAATCGAGCCAAAATGTCCATTCACGTGCTTGTTAGCTCATAATAAACCGTTCTGTGTATTCTACCACCGCTCGGCCCATTTGCCGATTTTCTCGTACACAAGGATCCCAAACCCTCGGTGGAAAAGCCTCTCCGGCATGGGGACTTTTACCGTTACCATTTTTACCATTTCGGCCCCTTTCGAAGGGCCCCGCATAGTTCTCGCTTTTCCACGCCTCGAATTGGAGTACCATCGAGGCTCTTCCATTGTAAAGATCATTATAGTTGATCAACGTAGCTGGAATGAAAAAAAAAATCACTACGGGTAAACAGGGTGTATTAAGTTTTAGCATTTATATCGAAATCGAGAAGATATGACGTAGCGACGGAAATTCGAAGATGTGTTTAACGGAGACTTTGTCCTTGGAGTGCCATATTTCAGGTGTTTACATTTGATTTTTTTTAAAGGAAACGAGTAAAGCTTTTTGAGTGCGGTTTTTTTCTTTCTTTTATTCATGATATACAGAACGTTAAAAAAAAATTTTTTCGAAAAAAAAAACCAAAATGGCTGCCGTTGCAGCTCCGCGAAAACAGGTCCTCAAATCGCGGAAGGTAAACGGCTGACATCACTGCCCCCTCTTTGTTGATCTGAAACACAAATTCAAAGCATATCATCAATCTGTGACCCTTTGGTCATGGAATGACGGATGGGTTTTTCGTTTAGTACAAATTTCGGAAAATGGCGGCAATTTAAAAAAAAATCGAATTTTCGCGTTTTTTTTTCGCATAAAAAGATAAATAATAAATGCAAAAATGTATATATCGAAAAAACGATCCGTCATTCCGTGGAGACATATTTTCTGAGTATGCTCTCCAAATTTCAGGTCGATATGTTAATTACAGCGGTCAAGAGAATGTCAGCCATTTTTAAAAACGTGTTTTCGAGAAAAACGCGTTTAAAGTTTTGTAATGTGTTTACACAAATGTGTTTATAATTACCGCTAATCGGCAATTCCCATAAATGTGGGAAAGATTTGAATCTGAGGAACATACGTATGTGGGGTTGTTGATATGTGGGGAATTTTTAAATCTAGGGATTTGAAAAATCGTGGGAGTAATAATTTCTAGGAAGGATGCAAATTCGCGAAACATTGAAAACCAGGGAACATAGAAATGTATAGATTATTTTAATCTAGGGATTATTGAGATCTAGGGAATAATACATCTTCGGAAGTATTTGAATCCTGGGAATATTCAAATCCAGGGAATAATACATTTTATGGAGTATAAAAATCGTGGAAATATCGATATCCAGGGAACACTAAAATCTAGGAAATTTTAAAATCTAGGGAATATACGAATCTAGGGAACTTGGACATCTAGGGAATATTAAAATCGAAGAAATGTTCAAATCTATAGAATTTCAAAATCTAAGGAATATTTTAATCTGTGGGATGTTGAAATCCCAGTGATATTAAAATCCGAAGAGATTATCAAATGTAGAGAATGCATGAAGTTAGGCAATATAAAAACCAGGGACATCCAAAATATGGGAATACAAAAATCCTGAAAACTTTAAAATCCAGATCATATCAAAGCCAAGGGAGTCCAGTGAAAAATATCGATCACAATTTAAAAAAAAAACCTTAATCTGCGCTCGAATTTCAACGTCAACGAACATAATCGTACCCAATTATTCATAAAACTTTTCACCAATTTTCTTAGATATCAAAATTTTTTTTTTCCCTCGAATTTGATGAACCTCATGGAACTCTCAATGCCCATAACTACGGCGAAAAAAAACATCGATGTGCCCTTCTGGCCCATCGAGTACAAAAATCAGTTATCAAAAACGAATTAATTTAGTTCACCGAAGGGTCGAATTTCAACGTCGATGAACATAATCATACCCAATTATTCATAAAACTTTTCACCAATTTTCTTAGATTTCAAAATGTTTTTTTTCCCTCGAATTTGATGAACCTCATGGAACTCTCAATGACCATAACTACGTCGAAAAAAAAACATCGATGTGCCCTTCTGGCCCATCGAGTACAAAAATCAGTTATCAAAAACGAATTAATTTAGTTCACCGAAGGGTCGAATTTCAACGTCAATGAACATAATCATACCCAATTATTCATAAAACTTTTCACAAATTTTCTTAGATTCCAAAATATTTTTTTTCCCTCGAATTTGATGAACCTCATGGAACTCTCAATTACCATAACTACGTCGAAAAAAAAACATCGATGTGCCCTTCTGGCCCATCGAGTACAAAAATCAGTTATCAAAAACGAATTAATGTAGTTCACCGAAGGGATTATGTTTTCTTTGCTTTTGGCCAGCGGTGGCGATTGCACTTTCGAGGATCGGGGGGCTTCGTTGAAAGTTCACGGCCGGAATTTTTGTAGTGTGTGCAGCACACGGGCCTGGTCCCCTGTGGTTACTTCCCGGACCCTCGTCGGACCATCTGTCCTCCGAAACTGTATAGCTCCACAATGGGCGAACCTTCGTCCGCGCGTTATTACGTTTGAGTACGATGTAAGTAGATGCCCGAAAACGTGTTAAAAAAAAAAGCCGAAAACGCGTGTGTTCCTTTTTTCCCCCCCGTTGATCCCAGGACCCCCGAAGGATAAACCGAGTACATTGAATCCCGTATAAAATTACCGGAGACGTTTTATCGTGATTACATTTTTTCCGCAGGCGTCCGATTTTTTTTTATCGTTCCAGTATGTTTGCAGGGGCGACCGACCGATTCTCGGCCATTTGTCAATAATATCGTAAAGAAGTGACGGGCATTTTTTTGTTCTGTTGACAAATCGAAGGGATGCCACGATATCCCTAGACCGGTAAAATTAACTGGTGTTAGGGTAGAACCATCGAGTTATTTCGGATTTGTCGAGGGGAAGGAAAATACTGGTGCAGCTATTGTAAACAAAAAGATACGTGATTTGTAATTGAATTCATTGAAGGAAACAACTAAGAAGAGAGAGGCTGAGAGAGAAACAACGATTGTTTAATTTGGTTGGGTTTAGGGAGCAATATTTGGGGGACGAAAAGTTCGTTAATAATTATATCAGCTATTGAAACTAGTATTTCATTCAATGATTCGACAACTATTGAAATAATGAGTACTGGTTAAGCTATAATTAAACTTAATAACAAATAGGTCTTACTTAGTGGCACAAACTTGAGGTCTATTTTTTCCCGTTTTCTCACCATCCAATTATGTACTTTAAAGGAAAAAAAAATTGTCGCAGAAGCTACGAGCGGTCAAAAAATATTTAGAGGTCGCTCAAGCTTCGCCAAAAATTCAAATTTTCATTGAAAAATCGATTTTTTTCGTTTACTTCTCACCCATGAATTTTACGCTTTATAATTTTTAAATTAAGCTGGTGAAAGCTCTAGCCGGCCAATAAATATTTAGTGGTCGCTCAAGAGCTTCGAAATTTCCAATTGTCGCGAATATTTTTTTCTCGTCTCACTCATCAATTTAACACTTTGTAGAATTTTCAAAACAACTAATCCTCTTTTTTTCTTTAGAAACGGATTTTTTATTTACATCACGCTTCTAACTCCATAAAACAATTCTACAATTTTATAAAACAAGTCTAGAATTTTGTTTACGGACAAGAGCTTTATAGAATTATTTTATGAGAACAAAGATTATAATTCTTGGGTTAGTAGTGTGAGGTAAATTTGAAAAATCTGTTTCTGGAGAAAAACGCTTAATTGTTTTGAAAATTTTATAAAGCGTCATATTTATGAGCGGGATGAGCAAAAAAATTGGCGAAAAATGGAAATTTCGAAGCTCTCGAGCGACCACTAAATGTTCATTGACCAGCTAGAGCTTTCGCGAGGTTAAGGGCTTACATACACCTGAGACGGCTAAAAGTAAGGTCACGTTTAAGAATTTTTTTGTGTATAAAACTGAATTTTATTGAACAACCATTATATACATTTTAAAGTATGACATTTTTTCTACATTTTGTGAAAATTTGGTTAAACAATTTCAAACGGTAAAAAAGTTGCAGTCGGTTTCCTGGGACGTCTTTTTGTTGACAGCGTTTGCGCCACTAGACGTGCCTCTGCTATTCTTTATCTAAAAAAAAATCGTTTCTTAAAGTAGCCCATGTAGATATTGACCGTTGGGCCTGGGACGGGCCTTCACAGTTAGCCTTTCTAGAATATTGGGCCGTGAGTATTTACCAATGAGGTGCCTTTGTAGAAATGATAAGAACGGCCCGATATCGGCCAACAGAGCCAGCAATTATTGGGCCAATGATTTAATTCATTGTAGCGCCAATGTTGGTGATTGCACTTGGCCCTATGTAACCTCTTAAAGGGCCTATGTAGAAATTGACCACTGGCTCTATGATGGGCCTTCACAGTTGGTCTATCTAGAAGTTAGTCTATCTAGAATATTGGGCCGTGAGTTTGGGTTTGTTTGGGTACGTGATAAATATTCAACCTATATCGGGCCAACATTGGCCCTAAATTGGTCCTTATGGATACATATTTAATGGAATAACCTTAACATAAATTGTGATTTGCGTAAATGACAGGTTTCAAAATTGGCATATTTTACTTACTTATGTTGGTTATTCACAAATGCCAATAATAGGCCAAGACTTGATTACAAAAACTGAACTACAAAATATAGACGATTAATATATGACGTGCCAGTTACTTGCCTATACTGGCACAATATACAGATAGTGAATAACCCAAGGCTTAAATAAAATAAACGCAGGTATGGTCTGACCCACTTAGCCAATAAAGGGCTTAGATTAATTAAATGTAATTTCCAGTATTTTAGCATTGCCAGTTTTAAAATTGGCGAATTTCGATGAACTATCACGGCTGTTTATTGGTTTTGAAAGATGGGCCAGGATAATCTTTAGTAATGGGCCGATATAGTGCCGGTTCTCAATTTATGACGGGACAATAATGGGCCAATGTAATTGCTTGTATTTTAGCATTACCAGTTTTTAAATTGGCAAATATAGTTCAACCATCACGGCTATTGATTGGTTTCAAACGATGGGCCGATATTGTGCCGGTTTTCAATTTATAACGGAACAATATTGGGCGAATGGAATTGTCAGTATTTTAGTATCCCTAGTTTTCAAATTGGCAAATTTAGTTTAACTATCACGGCTATTTATTAGTTTTTAAAGATGGGCCAGGACAGGCTTTTGGGATGGGCCGATATTGTGCCAGTTTTCAGTTTAGAGCGGAACAGTAATAGGCCAATATTATTTCGCTTTTGTTGGCTTATACGATGGTCCCAATATTGGCCTGATCGTAACATTGGGCAACTCATGGCAACCTCTACATGGGAGATAGATAAAACTATTACTTATCATGCCAGAATTTAAAAATTTAATTTTTCGGGTCGTGGCAGTCACTGGAAAAAATAAAGAAAAAAGCAAGAACAAGAATAAACGTCAAAATGCAGAGTTTTCTACAGATAATGAATCTGAAAAATACTTTTGCCTAGTTTGCGTGGAAAGTTACGGTCACAGCAAGCCAGGAGAAGGCTGGGTGCGGGCTGTGGGCACACGAAGCTTGTACAGCAGGCGATCTGATTTATCTGTGCCATAATTGTGAATCCGAATAATGTTTATATTTGAGTGTTCGGACCAATAGGTCTTTGTTGATTTCTTAGAAGTTGATAAATATTAGATAAAAACTTTTAATAGTGTTGTTTTTAAAGAAGTCGGTCTCATTGAGTACCTCACTAGTAACAAAAACTATTCTCTGACTGATTATCTTTATTAAATAAAAACAAGATAAGTAAAATAATATTGGAGCACCTCAATATGCCTTCGGTGATACCAAAACTGGAATGAAAAGCAATAAAACCGATTATTTTAATTAAAAGTGTATTTTATTCACAGCAAACATACTTTATCACTTCATACACGTCATTAACAATACCTTGGTTTGGTAGAAACATCAGTTCAATCACCTGAAAAGACTTGTTTCAACTAACCCCATGCACCGTTTCGATTTCCAAAAGTTTTAAAATAGCTTCTGCCTAAGTTCAGGGCATTTTAGAAGCGAAATCAATAATGCTATCATATAGCCAGATAATCTAGCTATATTTTAAGCCCATTATCAAACAGACAAGGTATAAAATGAAGTCATACTAACCGATTTTATCAAAAACGTTCCAATTGACCTCAGCCTCCCCCGACTGCGAGCCAACCGTTAGTCGTTGCTCACCCCATCAGTTACAAAACGCTCTAACTTCATCATCACTGCGAATTTCCTTACAAAACTTTCAGGGTAGACACTCAAAGAATAGTACTTTCGAATGAGCACCTTTTTGAAAAATCGATCTTTTTGACCTACCCAGGTGTATGTAAGCCCTTAATTTTTAATCTATAAAACGTAAAATTCATGGGTGAGAAGTAAACGAAAGAAACAATCGATTTTTTAATGACAAATTGAAATTTTTGGGAAGCTTGAGCGACCTCTAAATATTTTTTGACCGCTCGCAGATCTCACGACATTCTTCGTTTTTATTTTTAAAGAAGATATTTGGATGGTGAGAAAAAGGAAAAAAGTAGAGCTCAAATTTGTGCTACCCTAATATATATAATACACTTTTCATTCGTATTTTATATAATATTATGTTATATTACATTACATTATATCATGTCATATTATTTTATATCATATCATAATATATCGTATTATATTATATCATACCATGTTACATCCTATGATCTCATATTTTATAATATCGATACATCATTACGAATTATCAATCATCGAAATATTTCCCTAGTGAAGTGTCCCTACCCCCATGGAAATTTATATACGCAAAAATATACTGCAAATTTATTTTATTAATAATTGTAATATATGTGAAATGTATGCCATATATTGAAAATATATGTTGCATATTTGTGCCAAATTCTAATTTTCGTAACGTTTTTATATACGAGATGTATATACGTGGTATTACTGTATGTCAATGTATCATATATCGATGATATATGTAGCATTTACCCTGCATATATACCACATACATTTAGCATATATGTTACATACACACTGCGTATATACCACATGTATACTGCATAAATGGTACATATATGCCACATATATACAGATATGCTACGCATATCTGTATATAGTGTTTATATGTAATAGCGTACTTTAACTGTAAGTTAAGTTTTTTTAAGTTTGAGTTTTAAGTTTTATTAAGTTTAACTGTAATAGTGTTTATACACAGCATATATATCTTTTGTCAGGAATATGTATCAAAAATGTATACGTCATATATGACGCATAAATGACCCATATATGAGTCATATATGACGCATACATTTTTGATATATTTTTCTGAGAAAAAAATATATTAAAAATATATCGAAAATATATGCATCGTATATGCCTCGTATATGCATCATATATAGTGTTTATACGTAGCATATATGTTTTGGTCAGAAAATATATCGAAAATATATGGGTCATATATGCGTCTTATATTTGGTGCATATATACTGAATATATACGTATTATTGTATATACTGAATATATACTATTTTTCGTCACTATATATGCGACCGATATATATATATATATATATATATATTTATATATCGGTCCTTGCCACGGTCCTTGCTACCCCCATGGAAATTTATGTATGTAAAATATATGCTATATATGTATATATATATATGTATGTATGTATGTATGTATGTATGTATATATATGTATATATATATATATATATATATATATGTATATATATATGTATATATGTATGTATGTATGTATATATATATATATGTAGCATATATATTCCGCATATATTTTACATACATAAATTTCCATGGGGGTAGCAAGGACCGCTTCACCAAGGTATATGTTTCAACGAATAATTCGTTTTGCAAAAACGAGCCAAATTTCAGCAAAATATTGTGACAACTTAGTTATCCCGTGCATTCTCTCGTTTGAGCGACGCTTCTGCGGAATTGAATTACCGCAGCGCAGTAACCCTCGGATGTAGAGCCCTGCGGTAATTGCAGCGTTTACCCGGGCGTAGAATTTCGGGTTCGTGAACGGCCCTCGTGTTCCTCGCGAAGGGTCATTGTAATTAAATAGAGCCGACGCGAGTAACGCCAAAGCGCCGCCGAAGCTTACTCGGATACTGCACGGAAAAGAAGAAAAAAGAAATCACCTTTCGCTTCCCGATGCACCCTTGATCCAGCTGCTGGTGAAAAAGGGAATAAACATCGATCATACAGTGGGCCGGGCACATCACGAACAAGAGGAACCAAAGAGAACGAGAGAGAGGGAGAATAGGATTAGATCGTTTTCGTGCGTAGAGCGAAAGCGCACGAAAAAGGGGTAGATATTTCATTTAATTGAGATTGATTGAAACGAAATTGCTCGAAGATTGATTAAGATTGATCGGCAATCCTTTCCTCCCAGTTTCCGAACCCTTAAACGTACTGGAAAACTGGCCGTACACCGTAACGTCATCAGTAGTTAATTCCAAATCGTTAACACGGGGCCAGAGGTCAAACAAGGACAAGTAAGTGGGCACTGTCCCCATTTGAGCTATTCGTCGACCTTGGTTGACCCTGGGACTTAGACCAACCTTGGTTGACCTTGGTTGGCCTTGGGGCTCAATACAAACCTTGGTTGACCTTGGCCGGTCTCCAAAAAAAGTTCAGATGACCTACCAGTCCGAAACTGCAATAAAATATTTGTACTCGACCCTGGACCCGAAGAAGCAATGGATAAACGATAAGTAGGGTCAATTAGTTAATTCCCTGCTCGTCCAACTCGAAGATCCACCAATTGGTTCCCTCCCAAGCCTCCAAAGATGCACTCAAAAGTCGTCCATGTCTGTAGCTGACAAACTCACAGTATTCCACTTCCTCAATGCTCTCTGCTACTCTCCGTGGGGTGTCCATGTCACGTGGCCTTACTCCCAGTATCCCTTGCTCCCTTTCTTGGCCCTTCCTTCGCTCAAGCCCCTTTTCCCAGCGATGTTGCTGCTCTGTCGATGACAAAAGTAGAATCTCTTTGGTTTGTTCGCTTGGGAAGCAAGAATCTGTGTCACTGAAGGGTCGTATGTGGTACCGGGAGGGGGGGGGGGTACACACCCTTGGTGAACGAGCGCCTGTCGCCTGCAGAGAATCCTTCGGAACGAACTCAGTAAAGAGCCGAAAAGGGACTACAATTACCGAGTACGTTGTACAGGATATGATGACGTTCGTCATCACGCGAGGCACTTAAGACACTTCGTCCTTCCAGGAACCTCCGACCCTTCGTTGTAGCAATCGAAGAGTCCCTTATTTCGCAGTGTTCTCCACAAAGGCTCACACGCGACCACCTTCAATGTTCCGCGATAGAGAGGCCCTTTCCCCAGGGAAACTTGGAAACTCCACGGTACCACAGGGTGTTAACATTAACGACCGTTATTTGTCCCGGTAATGACGTTATAATCCCAAACGAGTCGACGGCCGCTTCGAGTGCCATTGGCGGCCGAACGCCCTTCCATCAAGCCACGTCCTCCAAATGGATCATCGACCGCACCTCGGACTCACTTTGTATCGCGTAAGTGCAGGATCAGGGCACACGAAAACAGAGGAGTCCAATTCGCAACATCGAAGGGCTCGTAATTCATAGGGCGAGAATGGGAACGAGCGATTGTCGAGTGTCACGGACGGAAAAATGATCTCTGAAAGTAGCTCGGCCAGTTGGGTAGGTTGAAGACGAAAAGTTCTCCAAACGAACATGCCGAAGGTGGCAAGAGATGGGTTCATCAAGTTCCTCAATTGAGGCCACCGCAAGAAATTGGCAATTGCATTTTGGACTAAGCGGTTAGTAAGTAGCTCGGCCAGTTGGGTAGTTCGAAGACGAAAAGTTCTCCAAACGAACATGCCAAAGGTGGCAAGAGGTGGGTTCATCAAGTTCCTCAATTGAGGCCACCACAAGAAATTGGCGATTGCATTTCGGACTAAACGGTCACCCATCCGAGTATTCGCCCGGGCTGCTCGAGCTGGGAGGCTACCTCAGCCGCATCCAGTTGACTCTCATTGGTATTTATCGTTCGCGGGATTCTCAAGTTGATGCGATGCTCGCCTGGCGGATTATGCGCACACGAGGAATTGGAAGTTATCGAGGGACGCGTGAGGACATCAAGAGTCACGCAAGATTCGCCCATTACGTGCTTCCTGTGTATACACCCGTACGTATAAATACAAAGAGATAGATAGTCGGACGTATAAATAAGTCGAAAGGGAAAGCGGTGAAGGGACGATCCTTCTTGAGGGACTCGACGAGTGATCCCGCGCCGTCCAAAGGCTCGATGTTTCTTCTCTCGGGGCAGGACTTTTTGGGGTGCGAGTGTAACTACGAGAAACAAATGACAGTTGGAAAAGTTTCTTCCATTTCTCGTATCCTCGCACGACCCTTCTTCTTCTCCTGCTTCAAGTGCAAGACGCCAAGCCGCGTTCCAGTCTCTGATTTCCTCATTAATTTTTCGTCGATCAATACCAATGTCGCTGGGCTTTTTTTCTTCCCTCGGCGCCTTGTGGCACGAAGAGAAAACAAGGCTCCATTGTCGTGCTTGCACGTCTCTGGCTCCCTTCAACGGACCTTGGTCCGTTCTGTCTCTCTTTTATTCAGGACGTGCGAGGGGCTTTTTTGTTGGTGATCGTCGTCCTGCTTGGGATACACGATGATCGAGTTCCTCGTTGGCAATGTCTCGCGGACATTGGTGGCCGGATTCACACCGTGACCAAATTTATTCGGCTCCTTTTGCCCGGCGAGTAATTCGTTCCGGATGTAACGAGACGAAAGGCCATGGCGAAAGGAACGAAATAATAGATTGTTCGAGTGTAGCGCGGATGAGAACGAGTGCACGGAAAAGCCTCCGGAGATCCTGCACGCCACTCGAAACTACCATACCCGTATGTCATCGAGCGTCGAGCCAATCAGTTACGGTAGCTACAGTGACAGTGTCATTCATCGTATCTCGTCAGCTGTCGAATAACGACGAGGGTTGAAAAGAAACCGGCAAGAATCTCGCATCCCGCGGAAGTTGCGATACATCCAATCGTCAATCGCAGTAGTGATACACTTTTATTTTGCTGTGTGAGTAAATCAAAACGCCAAGATCAAGTCAAGGACCATAGCCACCAGTAAAGCGGAACTGCGTGCAATACGTCGTGTCCAGTCTGGCTTCCACGATGCTGCGTCATTCCAGTCGTTGACCTGATTCGTGCAATATCATGATTGGGTTTGTTTAGATCGATTGGGTACTGTGACATTCCAATGATTCTATCCATTTCAATGATTGGACAACGTGACACTCCAACCATTGATTGAAGACCGTGACATTTCAAGCATTCTAGTCATTCCAATGATTGGGTACTGACTTGATCCAATCACTGCTCTGGATTACGCATGATTGAACACCAGGATGACATCATACGATTGTTGGATACAAGCCATCACAGCCATTGGTGCAGTTGATGTCGTGTACAGTAGTTACAGTGACAGTGTCGTTCATCGTATCTCGTCAGGTGTCGAATAACGAGGAGTGTTGGAAAGAAACCGGCAAGAATTTCGCATCCCGCAGAAGTTGCGATACATCCAATCGTCAATTGCAATAGTGATACACTTTTATTTTGCTGAGCGAATAAATCAAAACGCCGAGATCAGTCAAGGACCATAGCCACCAGTAGAGCAGAACTGGGTGCAATACGTCGTGTCCAGTCTGCCGTCCATGATGCTGCGTCATTCCAGTCGTTGACCTGATTCGTGCAATATCATGATTGGGTTTGTTCGGATCGATTGGGTGCTGTGACGTTCCAATGATTCTATCCATTTCAATGATTGGACAACGTGGCACCCCAACCATTGATCGAACACCGTGACATTTCAACCATTCGCTCCATGCCTTGGATCCATGGTTGGACACAAGCCATCACAGCCATTGTTGCAGTTGATGTCGTGTGATTGGTTGTCATTCTATGGCAACTGTTGATCCGGGTCATACCATACCATTATTAGACACCATGAAAAAGCAACCAATGATCGGATTTACTTCATGTTACGTTCGGACAACGTGTCACTCCAGCCATTGATCTGGTTCATACCAACATACCGCAGGGAGGTGGATATTCAGCGAGCAACAATGGAGCACGTGATAGTTTACAATTTAAAAAAGTACAAGGAAAAAAACATGAGAATACTAAGACCTGCTGAATGCGCAAACATGTTCACGGGCTTTCACGGATTTGAAAGAACTTATACCACAGATGAGAACGAACTTCTCATTTCTTGATTGTCCTTAATTCTGAAGAATGCTTAAACAGGGGTACGTTGCCATCCGGTAGGCCATACTCCAGGATAAACAGAACGGTGTTGAAAAGTCTTAGGATGCCTGGTGTTGCTAAGATTGGGGAAAGTAGCCGATGAGAGGGTAAAATGTTGGAGGACGTAGACGGCGTTGCTCCTTGTTGGTGAAGGTCGATGAGACTTGTGCAGAGGTGGCAGTGTCTGTGCGACGTTGGGAATTAGTTTAGGATTAACCGATGGGGCTTCGAGGTGATTATTGGAGCTTTGCCAGTTGGAAGACGATAAGACCTTGTTAATCAGATCTCTTTCCCCCCGTATATTCTATCGTTCTACTTCGCTACTCTTCTCTCGCTCGCCTTAAAGATCGCTGATGTGATGAGCGGGCCCTAGCTAACCCAAGATATAAACCGGCCTAACTGCGTTACGGAGTTTAATGCCGGGACAACAATCTCGTCTCGCTGATCATCAGGGATTCCCTTAATCCGTCAAACCCTTTTGCCCCGGGTATCTTCGTAGCCTTGCAGTATCTCGGATCGTAGTGTTTGCGTTAAATGTAGCGGACTAGAGGAGGAAGTGATGTTAAACAGAATCGTTGCAAAAGGGTGTCGTATCTTTTTGGGGTACTAGGAGAGAAGCAGCGACGGCATTTGTTGTCCGTACCCAACTGGGGGGACAGCCTTCTTTGAAGACACCTATCCTATGGAAGATTCTCAGCAATGAGGAAGCCGTTGAGATTCGCAGCTTAGCCATGTCACAGAGTTGTAAAATGTTGTTTATACCCCGGTTTAGTTACTAACCAGTCCCCACGGGTCAACCTTCGCCACCCTATCGGGTGCTACCCCACCATTATTTTCCTCGCTGAAAAAGCGTTACCAGAGGCCGGCAAGTGAAAGTAAAAAGCCGCTGAACGACCCCGAAACGGGCTTTTCGCTCCAAAAACGTTTCTAAACGTTGCAAATCCCGCCCTGCTTTATCGCCCGGCAATTCGGACTTTGAAAAATTCCGATAAGGCAGCGAAGCAGTGAGCGGCGCAAAGTGGACGCGGATCACGATGGAATCTCCTGTCCATTTTGAATGGGTGATCGGTCGGCCTTGATCCGGCCGTTCGATAAGGAAAGGGGCAAATCCCCTGGCTTGGGTGAAACCGCTCGGACGGGTTATCAAGCGGGAGGGGCCGTTCGAAGTCTCGAAAGTTCTCGCCTCGGCGGCAATCACCCGGTTCGAATCGTCGAGCTAATATATGGCCTGCTGTGGGTATGGAAAACACGTGTCAGGACTTAGAAAGTGTCGTCATCCTGGCGATTCCTGGCCTACATTCGTTTCACTGGTGAATAAGCCGTGTGGGAGTCACCAGGCGATGGCGGCAATTGTTGAAGACACATGACCGAGTCATTGGGGGAGGTGCATCATTGGTGAGCGTTCCAGTCTCGTCGGAATGTCAGCAACGATGCTCGCGAAAGGTTGACTCGGTTGGCCAGTTGGTAACTGGTGTTCTCGTAACTTTTGATTGCCTGGGGCGACTGGGCTATCCGTTTTGACGGCCATGTACGGTCATCTATTGATTGCCGGGGTGCTAAAACTGTCGTCGTCGGTACACACCCCACGGGGAAAAATACCGGGGGCCAGCAGTCCTTGAGGCTTTGACTGGAAGGACAACAAAGATGCGACGAGGCATTTGAGAAGACGGCCAGAGCTTTGCCGCTCGCTTTGGCCAGTAGCTTTATCTTCGCTGGGACCCCTCCGTATTCTTCGGCGAAATTAAGGAGAGCCATTCCAGTATGTCTTCACGGATGCCACTTTATAGCGGTCGCCCGTATGGGGTCGAGTCACCGGTGACATTTCTTCGCGTTCGAGGCCACATTCGACGCACCGTAAGATCGCGCTGGCCTCCTCCGTAAATACTGTACTCCTCGTTATCTCGACTGGGCTTCCTTCTGGGCAACGATGTGTACGGGTATCGCCGCCATTCCGATACACTATCTCCGCAACCTCTTCGCCACCAGGTTACCATGATCCCGAGAACAAATTTACGAGCTGATTCCGCACTTTCCTCCAAGCACGAGGAGGTTTTACGTTTAGTCGGCACCTTAAGGTGGTGCATTCTTTAGGGCTACGTAACCTTCAATGAGAGCACAGTGTGGATTCATCAATTGGAGGTTCATTTCTTCTCATAGTTACTCATTATAATAATGCAGAACTAGTTCAACTTAAGGGGTTAAGTGGGTTTGAAAATTTCAAAAAATCAAGGCAGGAACAAAAGGACGCCCTGGACTTTGCAGCTGCAGCAGGATCTTTGATTTATGGAGATGGAATCGACAATTCTATGTAAGTTTGAAAAAAATGTCTTCGTTTTATTTCTACTTAAGGCGTTACCCCCACTTGTAGCGCAAAAAAGGCCTTTTTCATGAATTTTTTTAAAGAAAACTACAAAACTTTTTTAATCGATCAATATACCAACTTAAAGAACACATCTTGAAGAACTTTTAGTAATTTTTTTATTGAACAATATTACATTGTTTAGTGGCAAGTGGCCGTCAATGAAATAATGTTTTTATATACACGGTTTGCGGTGACCAACATTGCGGCGAAGTGGATCATCTGAAAAAAATGCGGATGGATTTAGTCAAATATAAGTATAAACTAGTCTTTAATCGAAGGATTTTTAAAAATATTCATTTTTCACAAAATGGCGGACAGTCAAAGTTAATGGTTCGATTTTAACGAAAAAAAAAACGGCCGTTTTTTGGCTATAAAACGGCCATTTTTTTTCGAAAAAAAAAATCGAACGATTAAAGACTACATTTTTATGTATTAAATAAGCCTGCAAAAGTTCAAGAAGATCGGTTCATTAGTGTTCGAGTAATATTGGTCACCGACTTCAGAAATGCCATTTAGAGAAAAACGCGTTTAAAGTTTTTCTTTCAACGCTCTTTCAACGCGGATTCTTCTCTTTCAACGCTCATATCTCAGTCAATTTTGTTCGGATCGACTTGACATTTTCAGGACATATTCTCAGATACTTATACTTCAAAAAAGTGCAATAAAAAAAATCGATTTTTTTCAAAATCGCAAGTGTGGGTAACCCTTTAAAACTTTAATCACATTTTTCTCAAAACACTATTTTTGAATTCGATGGACACGATTTCTCAACAACTAATGCACTGATCTTATTGAAATGTTGCACGCTTCTTCAAAATAGCATTGACTAGTGATTGACCGAAAGATTTTTTTTACTCGATTACAACTAATTTTACAAGGCTATACGTAGTGTAAATTGTACCAAAAATTGAACTATTTTGCATACAACTCTGCCAAAAATGTAAATTTCAATTTTTTTTAAATCCGTCGATCAATCACGAGCTATACTTATCTAATAACAGAAAAAATTGGTTTTTTAATCTCAGATAAAGCTATCATGAGTTATCCTGACCACCGCGAGGACACTTTTTTTGAGGATCTCCGGAAACCAGGACCCACCGGCTAAATTTCCCACGTTAAAAAAAATATTGTTGAAATGTTGCTCTTTTATGTGCTCAACATTTTGAAAATATACTTTTTTGGCTTCGAAACGCAAGTAACCCCTTAAGGGGCCAGCCCACTTTGGAGCCACGAAAAAAGTCTATTTTCGCGATTTTTTTTGAGGATTTCGTTTAAGATATGAGTATAAAAGTTGTTGGGCTTGATAAATAAAGTCTTGAAATACATAAAAAGTAAATTTTAATTCATTTTTATTCATTTTTGAGTACAAAAACTACACTTTAACGTAACGCCTCAAAAATAGGTGGGACAATAAAATCAAAGTCCATTAGATTCAGTATGACACCAACTACAAAATGACCCTTGGATATAAAGTTTTATCACAAAATAAAAAAATGGCAGATAAAAAACGATTTTTTTTTAAAACGCGTTTTTTTTGCAGTTCTTTCGCAAAAAAAGACTGAAAATCAAAATTTTAAAACTATCGAGGGTCATCTTGTTGCGAATCATGGTTACAATATGTGGTTCAAATTTCAAAAGAATCGGTTTATTAGTTTAAGAGATACGATGGAGCTAGATTTTGAAAACGTTGTTTCGAAGTTTATACTATGAAAAACTCTTACCTAAACTCAACCGGCAATTCCTGCACCATACAAAATACCTTCTGATTGCTCATCATCGTCGATTTCTCAAGACTTGCTTGCTGGCCCCTTAAGAAAGATCAAATCTTTTTGACCATACTCATGTTCAAATTAACCTTTTTTTAGTTTTTATCATTAGCAACTAATTTAGGTAGGTCTTTTATATATTGAATAAAAAAAACAAAGTAGTAGAAACGTACTTTTTTGGGCAGACAGCTTCATTTGAGGGAGAAAGAATCTTTGGTGTTTTGTAGGTTGAAAAAAATGTGAGATCGTCAAGGCAGGAATGAAGTAATGCCCCTGACGAATTTCAGGCTTCCGGTTCGATTTCCCCGGATGGGTATTGATATTCCACGTGACATTCTTGCTCTTCCCCTCAAGGTTTTTCTCATTTTTCCCGCGTCTTTTTTCCTGGGGTTCCCTTCGCCCTCGTTCTCTCCCGCAGGATCGTTGCGGCTTGTGAAAGCCACGGATCTACGCGGGCGAATGCATCGACGATCTTGGCGACCATCCTCAATCCCTTATCACCGTTTGGATAGGGTCGAAAAAACGGGATAGCGTTTCTGGCACCCTTTTTTTATTTGTAGTATTAGGTATGTGTGCACCCACATCATGTTGTATTCTATGTCTCAAAAAAATTATTTCTTGTTTTACCCTATAATTATTTTTCATTTTAATTTAAGCAATGGCCTTAAACTGCTTTTTAAATTGAATAAATGTCCAAAGAAGTGGGTTGCATTTTTAAACTAGCCAAGCCAGTTTACTAGAAATGTTGTATACAAAATTGTTAAAATTGTTAATTGGAATAACATTTTTCAAAATATAGTATTTTGCTTGAAAAACATCATATTGCTATTGTAACATAAAATTGATGTCATCATTATATAACAGTACAAGGCAAAAAAATGTGTATCCGTTGAGGTATACTTTTTTTTATTGCCTTACGTTGATGTGAGAAAAATTCATCAATTGTCTCCTGTATACCGAGAAATATGAGTTTTTCAATGTCCCCGATCGCCGCGAAGAAATCCATCTTTTTAGCAAAAGAGCGAAAAATGTTTATTTTCTTTTTTCCACAACATCAGCCATCGAAAAAAGCAATGGCAACTTCCCAATCGGCTTTCTCTTTGCACCTTAAGGCCCCATCTCACTTTAGACGCTAAAAAAGGCCATTTTCATGATTTTTTAAAATAGGTTTATATTATGAATATTGTTATAAAAGTTGTTACACTTAATAAATACACTGTCAAAATACATTTCAAAAAATTGTTATGTATTAATGCAACCCAAACAAACCTTAAACGCGTTTTTCTCGAAACAACGTTTTCGCGGGCTTGTTGATAAAATCTTTGAAACTACTGAATCGATCCTTATGAAATTTTAACCACATATTCTTTATAACTATAGATACAGCGCACATCGAGGATAAAAAAATTGATATTTACTATTTTTTCCCAAAAACGGTGAAAAAAACGTTTTTTTGTTTTTTCGAAAAATGTCTGCATTTTGTTATTTTTGCATATATCAAAAACCGTGTGATATGCGCTATAGCCATTAAGGGGTTACCCCCACTTGCGATTTTGAAAAAATCGATTTTTTTATTGCATTTTTTTGAAGTATAAGTATCTGAGAATATGTCCTGAAAATTTCAAGTCGTTCCGAACAAAATTGACTGAGATATGAGCGTTGAAAGAGAAGAATCCGCGTTGAAAGAGCGTTGAACGAGAAACTTTAAACGCGTTTTTCTCAAAATGGCATTTCTTAAGTCGGTGACCAAGATTACTCGAACACTAATGAACCGATCTTCTCGAAATTTTGCAGGCTTATTTAATACATAAAAATGTAGGCTTTAATCGTTCGATTTTTTTTTTCGAAAAAAATGGCCGTTTTATAGCCAAAAAACGGCCGTTTTTTTTCGTTAAAATCGAACCATTAACTTTGACTGTCCGCCATTTTGTGAAAAATGAATATTTTTTAAAATCCTTCGATTAAAGACCAGTTTATACTTATATTTGACTAAATCCATCCGCATTTTTTTTTCAGATGATCCACTTCGCCGCAATGTTGGTCACCGCAAACCGTGTATATAAAAACATTATTTCATTGACGGCCATTTGCCACTAAACAATGTAATATTTTTCAATAAAAAAATTACTGAAAGTTCTTCAAGATGTGTTCTTCAAGATGGTATATTGATCGATTAAAAAAGTTTTGTAGTTTTCTTTTAAAAAATTCATGAAAAAGGCCTTTTTTGCGCAACAAGTGGGGGTAACGCCTTAACATACTGAATCTAAGACCGTTATGATTTTTTTGTTTCCGTTGATCCATCTTCGAGATTTCATCAACAGCGCAGACCCACATTTGTTTAGGACATTTTTTTAACTACCATTTTCGTCTGTAAATAGTGACTTAATTAAATAATTTTTATTTCAAATGTATTTCGAAAGGTTAGTTACGCAAAAGTGTAACAACTTTTATATCAAAATCTATAATATAAACCTGTCAAAAAAAATTAATGAAATTAGCTTTTTTTTAGCGCCTAAAGTGAGAGGACCCCTTAAGAACACCTCAATTTTTTTCCATTTGATGCCTGAAGCGCTCAGAATTTACCATTGCGGATGTTCGATGCAACACAAATTGATATTTGCGCCTGGCGATATCTAAAGTTATTCGTTAATTGATATTTTTAGCGCCTCGATACCTATGGGTATACGTTTTTTCATGGTGTTTAAAAAATGCAAAGTTTATATTGATTCCTCACAATTTGTATTACCTGAAAATTAGTTTCAGTTTCTGAATCAGTACCTGAAAGGGACTTTTCATACCTGAAGATATAAACGAAATTTCTTATGTTTAATGAAAGTCGATTCCATGTGTTTGCCGTTTTATTCTTTCCGGTGTAAAGTATGACCTCCATTGCTTGCCGTACTATACCCAATTGCGAATGATTTTTTGTGGTTTAAATATGGGGCAAAAAGCACCTTTGTCAAATTTATTTTTGGCCCTAAAAAGGGGCCGTTTATTCCCTGTATTCGATGAATTCTTTGAATCGTGAATTTGCGACACGGGAAACCTCCGTTAAATTTTTCATTCCCCCTAAAAGTGCCGCAAAAGACGCAGCGATTCTGATTGTATTTTTCAGTTTATATATCTATATTCTTTCGATATGAAAGCCCATATTATTCATGTTCTATGTAAAATGACCAATTAATTTGATATCAATTCTATATTAATTTGATGTTGAATTTTATTTTAATCTACATTATTTGAATTTATATATGTATATTTTTCGAGATGGAAGCTCATATTTCGCGTTCTATATGAAATGCACCAATTCTGAATAAATTTTATATTGAATTCTATTTATATCTACTTTATTTGAATTAATATATCTATATTTTGTCAAGATGGAAGTTCATATTTCTCGCTCCATATGCACAGTTAACTGGCCATCAATTTCATATTGAATTCCACGTTAATTTGAGATTATTCGGATCGATATATCGATTATTTCCTATATGAAGATTCATAATTCTCGTTCTATATAAAATACATAAATAATTCGATATCAATTTCATATTACATTCCATATTAATTATAAATTATTCCAACTAATATATCGATATTCATCCTATATAAAAATGTCCACGATTCTCGTTCTATATGAAATGCACAATACATACGACAGCAACTTTAAATTACTTTTATTTTTAATTCCATTTTAATTTACAATGTTCGAATTAATATATCTATATTTTTTCCATATGAAAATTCATAGTTCTCGTACTATATAAAATGAATAATTAATACGACATCAATTCTATGCTAATTTTGAAAGGAAATCCACATTAATTCGATATTATTCGAATTGTTCTATATGAACATTCACAATTCTCATTCTATATAAAATGCCCAATTAATTCAACGCCAATTTTATATTATTTTTACATCGAATAACACATTAATTCCACATTATTCGTATCTATATAATATATCTATATTCTTCCTATATAAAATTTCATATAATTCTCGTTCTCTGTAAAGTACGCAATTGATTCGAATTAATTTTATATTAATTCTATATCATCGACAATAATATATCCACAGTTCCATACGAAGTTCTATATCATCTGAAATAATGGAACTGTATATTATACAAATTCTACATTCCATATTTAAATAACTTTATATCACTTGATGCGGGAGTGTAACAGAAGAGGGACGAAGGGACGAGTTCTCTCGCGGGCTTTGAGATATACTCGTGTGTACGCACGATCTGTTCTGTAACGCAATACTCCGCGTCGCTCCCATAGCTTGGCTTATGCATGCAAACCCAGTCATTAGAGACGTCGTTTTGGGGAGTATCGAGTTTCCCCCCCGCCTGGTTACACGATCGGGGAAACGGGAAAGAACGGAATAAAAAGGAGAGAGAAAGAAAAAAAGGAAAGCACTCGGAGTACGATGATGCTTGCCACTCACACCCCTGCGGGCGCAATGCCAAAGAGCTTGATTGACATTCCGACTACTGACATATGGGCTCCCGATGGATATCGCTCGATACTAGTCGCCTAGAGAGAGAGATTGCCTCACATATTTTTACTACTTCTTTCTCGTCTTACGACTCTACTGGCACAGCTATTCGCCATAGTGTTCTCTGTAGGTTGATTATTAAGGGGTCTTCTCACTTTAAACGCTAAAAAAGGGTATTTTCATGAATTTTTTTATAGGTTCATATTACAGATATTGATATGAAAGTTGTTACACTTGATAAATACACTTTCGAAATACATTTTTTTTGAAAATGATTTATTTGAGTCACTATTTATAGACGAAAATGGTAATTAACAAATTTCCTTAAAAAATGGTAGGTCTGCGCTATTGATGAAATCTCGGAGATGGATCGTCTGAAACGAAAAAAAATCAAACGGTTTTGGATTCAGTATGTGAATGGCTATAGCGCATATTATACGATTTTTGATTCATGCAAAAATAAGAAAATGACGGACACTAAAAAAAAACGTTTTACTATTTGGAAAAAATAGTAATTATCAAAATTGAAAAAATCCTTGATGTGCGCTATAGCTATAGTTGTAACGAATGTGTGGTTAACATTTCATAAGGATCGGTTCAGCAGTTTCGAAGATTTTATCAACAAGCCGTCGAAAAACGTTGTTTCGAGAAAAACGCGTTTAAGACAGTAGTCTGCTTTAGAAGCCGAAAAAAAGCGTTTTTTCAGCAATTTTTTTGAAAGGGAAGGAAATGATTGCGGTAAACGAAATTTTGAGACGATAGTGTATTATATTCAAGCTTTAAAAAACGATATTTATTATTAAAAAATATTGAAATTTTTCAAAGTTGTAACGATTTTTCTGGGGCACCTGGAGTCTGCACTTGTAAATCGGTGCCGGTGATGGGGGTCGTGCGATGCATCTGAAACAGGCGAACCAAATTTTTTTTTAGTTTTTATAAGTTCCTTTTCTATATGAACTAAAAAACTACCGAAGAAATGATGAAATTCCAAATTTTTTCGAAGTTTGAAAAAAAAATTCACTTTTTTGAAAAAAAAAAAATTCACTTTAAGTTGCAAAACAAGTAATTTATATAGTACATTTGTCCAACTTTTTTAGTTCAAATAGAAGATAATTTAATACTGAAGCTAGACCACATTGATTTTTTTCGATCGGACATATATTGTTTTTGCTATCGCCGGCACCGTTTTCTAAAACTTGTGAAAATGAAAACTCGAGAAAACGGGCTTTAAAGTTTTCGGTCCAAAAAAATATATGTTTTTGGATACTTACACTAATTAGATGTTAATCAGCTATCCCCGGGCCATACAATAATCCTTCCTCTTCTTCAAATCGATTTTTTGAAGCCTGTAAAGCAGACTACTGCCTTAAAGTTTGTTTGGGTTACATGAATACATAATTTTTTGAAAATGTATTTCGGAAGTGTATTTATTAAGTGTAACAACTTTTATATCAATGCCTATAATACAAACTCATAAAAAAATTCATGAAAATAGCTTTATTAGCGTCTAAAGTGAGAAGACCCCTTAATTCGAAATCGTTTATTCATAATTTTCGATAATGCACATACATTGTCTGGCTTTGTAGTCAGTGTTGGACTAGACCAGGATTTGGATGGGTGACCGCTGGGCAGTGATGGGCATAAGTAAATTACATTGTAATTTGATTATCAATCTGGTTACAAAGTAATTCAATTACAGAGTACTATAATTGAATTGCATTTAATTACAAAGTAATCTGATTAGAATGTATTCAAATGCTTTGTAATCTAATTACGTTATTATTTATAGCATAATATAAGAGAAAATACCATCTTAAGGGGTTATATACAGTTAAAATTTTCGAAAAAGCGATTTTTTTTCGTCATGTACACAAATTTAAGTACACACACAGAAAATGTCTTGTCTACCCGGCGAATATTCTCGACGTTAAACGCACATTTTCAATGACGTGTCAAAGCGTTCGAAAGTGTCTTTGAAAGTTTAAGCGCATTTTTCTCAAAACTCTGTTTTTGAGGCGAGAGATCCCTTTAGAATTTTCAAAAAATCGATTTTTAAAAATATTTCGGAAGCATGATACCCAAAAAATATAATGACCAAAGGAAAACTCGAAATAATGAATATTTGCGGAGTTATCGCATATAGTCTAGAGCGCGGGGACAGCATGCGGTCAGGTAGCGAGTAAACTTTAAACGCGATTATCTCGAAACTACTTTTTCAAAAACTGCTCGTGTTGTAGCTCAAAAAGTTATCGACCGATCTGGATGAAATTTTGGGAGGTTACTCTCAGTAATATTATCGAAAGGATATACCTAAAGTTTGAAAGGTAGCGTGTGAATAAATAATTTTTTTGGGGTCAAATATGTCGAAAAAATGGTCGAAAATTCGAACTTTGGAGTAAAAAGGCTCCCAAATTTTCAATCTCGCACTTTTTCATCATTTTTTAGGTATATCCTTCCCCTTAATATGTCAGTAAACGAATTACACTTATTAAAGCTTTTTCAGACCAACAGAAAAAGAGTGACAACCGCAGCACTTTTCCATGTCGCGGAAAACAGGTGTCCGAAGACCCTTAATAACGCCTCCATTTTGTTGGTCATCCCAAAAAAATTTTTTTTTTTAAACTTGACAGTTATAGTAAACTCATGTCCAAATTTGAAAATGATCAGATTATTTTATCCTCTCTAAAAAAATCCCGAAAAATACCTGTTTTTCACGCTCCTAAATGAGCAAGATTTCTCGGAAACGGCTGAACCGATCAGTCCCAAATTTTAACACAATCTTTTCAAGTATATGTTTTAGCAATTAATCGAAAGTTTTTTCTCACCGATAAATATTTTCCATTTTATAAACAATTCAAGGCCTAAATATTTGTGAAAAAACGATTTTTTTATCACATAGAACACGGAGAATCGAATTATCACATGTACCACGGATTTTTGTAACACGCACAATTACATTATGTGAATTAATATGTAATCGATTGATTTGGATCGGATTAGCTTTCAATTAAATTTCACAGTAACTAATTACACTTGATATTCGTGGTAACTCGTTACTTCAGTAATCTGTTACAAAGTAATTACATTATCAATTACAATAGTAATTGTAATTGTTAATTGTTAATTTAATTACTTTTTGTCCATCTTTGCCGCTAGGCCGCGAGGCTAAGGACGCCATATATAGCGAGTGTTCCATTTTAATATTACACCTGATTTATCTCGAAAAGTACTGCTCCGATCAAGTATTGAGTATAACAAAACTTTTGGGATTCAAAGAGGGACGTTAAAAAAATATTTTCTGGTCTAAAATTCGAAATGGCGACATTAAGATGGCCGACATGTTTTGTTTAATGAGGCTATGCCTTTGTTCACCTAAAAATTTGTCAGGCCAAACTAACAACTTTTGGAGATAACGTTCATAATTTTTAGGTTAGAGTACCATTTTTTTACTATTTTAGCGCTATCCTCTCTCTCTCTCTCTCTCTCTCTCTCCCCCCCCCCCCCTCCGCCCTCCCAACGCTGTACGATGTAAAGCACTAAAAAGCGAGAGTACGTACGTTGGCAAAAAACTATCTGAACGGGGATTAACGATTCGCGAGGGCCTCGAACGACCCTCGATTCCCGGGAGCATCGTAGCCCTACGATAAGGGCCTGGGAAGAGCACCAACGAAACGAAGCTCCCTGCTCACGTGTGGCATGCTTCGAATAAAATATTTAAACCACCGGAATTGGTCATTTCGCGAATTTTGTTTGCCCCGGGTCTTTTACCCTCTACCCTTCACCTCGCCCGCAGCCCTCTCACCGACGCTTCAGCTTCCTATCAAAAGTTCAAAGTCCGTGGCCGTAAACTTTTTATCCAGTTCCCCTAGTGCCCCGTCATTAACATTGTAATACCGGTATCGAAATAACTAGCAACTTCAATCACAAACAATTTCATTGAGGGGATTAAAAAATTCGCATGGATGAAACAAATATTCCATGGGTAATGCGGAGAGGATCGATTTGATCTAGATTTCTGTAGCAATCGATTCTTCGTTGATTTACTGGTGAAGAGATTATTATCATTTTTATTGTTTATAGTAATTATATATATAATTATTGTTTATAGTTATTGTATAGATAATTATTATTTGTATTCAATTATATACATTATTAATCCGATATTTGTCGTTGCTGTCATGAGTGTGGAACAATATAAGAGATTAAGGGGGGAGATACCTTTCGGCGAGTAAATAATTACTGGTTATCATGATTTTTTGGAAATAAAGGTTTTGACACCTTTTAGGTGACACTTAGGATGTGACAGGATATTTTTATCACTACTTTTGGCTGTTATATAGTTTTATTTTATTTTTGATTAATCTCTAAACATAGCGACGGTATTGCACGGTCTTTTAAACGGGTTACGCTGGATATTGTCAGGCGGTGTGACACGTAGCGTCGGCGGTATAAATCTGAAAAAAAAATTAAGGACGATTTTTCTTTCACTAACACCCATACGCCGAATATGAACCAAGAAAGAGTGAGAAATGTTGAAAATCGATGAAACCGCACGCTTTGAAACAAAAAGATATTTTTTTAATGTTCTAAACTATTTAGGATAATGTTTTAGATAATAAGGTTAGTAAGATTTATACCAAATTTCATCAGAATTGTCGATTTGTTTTTTAGCTATACGTCACCCGAGCTTAGAAGACTGTCTCATACCTCCGCCATTTTTCAAGATTAGGAATAATAAAAAATTACCATATAACAGCCAAAAGTAGTAATAAAATACCCTAGGTCTCAAATATGCTGAAGTAATCGTTGCGTAAAAAAAACCATGACAATCAACCAATTTTTTCCTCTCCTAAAGGTATCTCCCCCCTTAACGAAAAGTTTCTCATGTATATTTTTCGACATAATGAACATTCAACGTAATTGAGGTTGCGAATATCTTAATTCTGGATTCAATTTTGTATTATCGAGAATACTGTATCGATTATTCAATATTAAATTCTGTTTTAATCCTACATTATTTCTGTATTAACGAAAATATTATATCTATGTATTATTATAATAGTATATGAGTGACCATCCAATACATATGAAATAATATATCTATAGTTTTAAATACCAACGCGACATGCCGAATATTTAAAAGGGCAGGAAAGGAGACCTGGAAAGGAGACTACATCTCATGACTGCGATAGTTAAGGGGGGATTGTCTTTTTTTTCGCAAAATTTACCGCTTTTTGGGAATTTTTTTGTGAAGAAAGTATACAACGGAAAACTTGTGAAACTTGGCATATAGTTTTATTGATCTGTTTACTACATACAAAAAATTTTTTAAACAATTTCATCAAAAAATCCCCCCTTAAACGCGTTTTTCTCGAAACAGCTTTTTCACAACTGGTGTGCACGATTTCTCAAAAACTATTCAACCGATTGCCTTCAAATTCGGACAGAATGCTCAGCTGACATCCTTTTATCGTTTGACGAAGCAAAAAAGCAATACGTTTAATAGTTTTTTATTTATAACAAAAAATCGATCAATTTTTTTCGAAAAATGGATACTTCAAGTTCAAAACGTCACCAAATCGTCAATTTTTTTTTCCCCTTCATCGAACGATTGCTATATGTGTCTAAAGTAAAATGCTTTTTGGGTTTTTGTTGCAGGATGAACGTGAAGGCTGTAATCGTGCACACCATCAAAAAAGGACCATCGCGCGTCGAGGGGGGTGGGTGGCGGATTTTTTGATGAAATTGTTTAAAAAAAATGTTGTATGTAGTAAACAGATCAATAAAACTATATGCCAAGTTTCACAAGTTTTCCGTTGTATACTTTCTTCACAAAAAAATTCCCAAAAAGCGGTAAATTTTGCAAAAAAAAAGAGAATCCCCCCTTAACCATTTGACTGCATACTTTTGCCACGAACCTCTCACCAGATTTCAGATCGTTGTGTTTCGGTAAATATGCATTTTTTTAGAGACGTTTTTTGTAGTCAATGATCCTTATTTTAGTGCCCAAAATTTATTTAAAAAAAAAAACAAAAATTAAGTGCCTAAACATTCGTTCAAAATGGGAGATGCGTTAAAAAATACTTGCGTGAAAGAGGTAATAATTTTTTTTTTCAAAACAAAAAAATCCTTTCCGGTTTTCAAAGAGGAAGGTTTGTAGATACGAAAAAAAAATGGAATCAAAACGCCCCATTTCGATTTCGATTTCGATGAAATTTGGCATGCTTGTAGAATGGATAAAAATAAGCGACACGTATTTTTTTACATCTGCGGAACCCGATTTCTAAGGGTTGAAGCGCACCCTCGAACATTGGGCTGTTTTTCGTTTTTTAATTTTCAATTAAAAAATTAATATGTAAATTGAAATTTCAAAATAAAACTAATTTCAAATAAAAACTTGAATAACAGTTCTACTTGAAATTCGAATTGAATTTGACATGAACATTTTTATACTTTGACCAAGGATCCTGAATACGTCGAAATATTTCAGAGGTGTTGTAAAAAAAGGAGTGTTTTCCCTTTATTTCGCTAGTCTCGCGAATGTTTTCATGTGCCATTCAGGCGACAAGGATTTAAATAAAAATGAAGAACCTCGTCACGTACGCGCACAAATGTATGCAAAGACACCAACCGGAGGGAAATACACATTCCTCATCTCGCTACCCCTGTGCTCATCGTGGAATAAAAAAGAGAAAGCCGAGCTCGTACGATTTTCCAACTAACTCTGACACACGATCGTTGCTCTTGACGTCGTGAAAAAAAAGGAGAAATACAGAACGTTAAATTGGCTCTTCCGTCGAGAGAATTTGCGTTTGCTCTCTCATCCCTTCCTTTCCGCCATTCAACCCCAGCGATTCCGTGGTACTTTGACTCTTGCTACCTCGCGAAAGCTCGACGATTCGAAGCTACCTACGGAAGCCCATATGGCCTGGATCTCCATGGACCGTCTACCCCTCGATGTCAGATACTCCGTTGGTTTTTCTACCCTCCCTCCATCTCACTCTTACTCGGCTCATTCCTATCGAGAAGTACATAATCCTCGAGGCCTAATAACATATTCCTCTTGGGAGCCGAAGAACCCGTAGAGTCAGGTAGAGCGAGCCAAGTCCCTGTGACAGTGTGTATAGGGTGTCTCAAAATTCCCCAGGCTATCAGTTACCAATGGAACGAATAGATCGCGGGATTCCGGAGAGAAAAGTCCCAAGCCGTTTTTCTCTCCAATGCACCATTGCTTAGATATCGATGGATCGATTGATAGCCAATCCGCCGCGAGCGTGCAGCGGGAAGGGGCGTGGCCTGCGTTGCCTCGCGGCACCGGGTAGGCTCGCGCACGGCGGACGGTGCGTCGGATTGGCTACAACTACTTAACGAGTATCAAAGCAATGCGGCAACATACGGAAAAATGCATAAGGACTTTTCTTCTCAGAATTTCGCGACCTATCTGGTCTGGCCTGTAGTTTGCGCGAATTTTGGGTCAACGTGTATATGGGTTTGTGAGGCGAAGCTGGAACAGAGAGGCACTGTCAGCCGGAATATCTCCGTGTTGTAAACGTAAGAGCTAAACGGCGGAACTTGTACGCCTCAATTCAAAGTTACGCCCTTTTATGCGGCAAGTCTAAATATCGTCGTCCTGGAATATACGGAGGCGCCCTGGCGCTTGTCCACCCTCATCTCTTCCACTCGTGCACCACTCACTTCGGTTGTAGGCTCTCCTTCAACTAACCCTCCGATCCAATTCCATCCATCCATATAGGGGATACGAAAAAGCAAGAGGTGCCCAACAGCAGAAACAGTCCTCTCTTCGCAATATCCAAGGATCGATACACAGCGATGGAAAAGTTTTTCGTTATGCTACGCGCCTGCAAGCGACGTGAACTCAATTCTGGGTCTGTGTTACAGATTGTGTAACCCGTCGGAAATTAACCTCCTTCCCGGATTCTAAAGGTGCCAGAGAAACGCAACGCCTTTCACAGTGCTCCACCAAAATCCCCCGTCATCACTGCGCCTATTGTCCCGTTACGTCATAATTAATAAACTTCGAAAAGCTCTCGTAACTGGAAGTCGGAGACGACCTTCGACGACGTTGTTTCACAAGCAGTTAATTCACCATTTAAGGGGGCAGAGGAAGAAATTGCTTATTTTCATGTTTTTTTTAAATGAAAGGTTTCGTCGCCATTTGTGAGACAAGGGGTATGTTTTATTACTGCTTTTGGCTGTTACATGGCATTATTTTCTTATTAATTGAAAAAATATTGCATTTTCCAAAAACAATGACTACTTTTACAATTAAAAAAATATATATTTTTTGATATTTTTAAAAACATTTAGGTTCATGTTTCAGACCATAAGGTTCGAAAGATTAATATCAAATTTCATCAGAATCGATCGATTAGCTTTTTAGCTATATGTCACGCCAGTTTTGGAAGGGCAGTTTAGAAGACCGTGCCATACCTCCGCCAAATTTCGAGGTCAATATTTTTTTTTAAATACCATGTAACAGCTAAAAGTAGCAAAAAAAACTTACCTAAAAGTCTCAAAAATGATCTCAAGAAATTATTTTCTTCAGTACCTCTACCACTACCACTTACTTCTTATGAATAATGGTTAACAATTCTGTCGCTTGGAATTTTCGGATATATATCAACGTGGATACGATTTTTTTAAAGGAGTTACGTGGGTTTCGAAGCCAAAAAAGCATATTTTCTGTATTAAAAAAAAAATATAATATATAAATTATTTTATTCAAAATGTTAAGCACATAAAAGAGCAACATTTCGAGCACATTAAAAAAAATTTCATCCAAAAATTTGGGAAATTCAGCCGGTGGGACCTGGTTTCCGGAGACCCTAAAAAAAGTGTCCTCGTGGTGATGAGGATAACACATGATAGCTTTATCTGAAATTAAAAAACGATTTTTTTTCTGTTTGTAGATAAGTATAGCTCGTGGTTGAACAAAGGATTTTAAAAAAAATTGAAATTTGAAACTTTGACAGAGTTATGCAAAATAGTTCAATTTTTTCTACAATTTACACTACGTATAGCATTGTAAAATTAGTTGTAAACGAAAAAAAACCTTTGTTCAATCCCTAGTCAATGCTATTTTTGAAAAAGTGTGCAAAAATTCGATACGATCGGTGCATTGGTTTTTGAAAAATCGTGTCCACCGAGTTCAAAAATAGTATTTTGAGAAAAATGAGATATACTTGCGTCGCTCCCGGCCGATCTTTCCCAACGGGGGGAATTCCAAAGGACCTCCCTCCTAGACTTTTACTCCGATTGACTTAAGGGGAGATATACACGTAGGAGCCGGAAAAAATATCATTTTTGTGAATTTTTTCCAGAAAAACTATTTGAAATTTCGGATTGGGGTTTTAATTATCTAAAAGTATATAAATTCAAAAATATGTTTAATTTTCTTTATTTAAAAATATCAGAAATGTACAAAGATATTTTATGATCCTTAGAGCGTCGTAAAAAAATCTGCGTATACGGACCCACTGGCGTTTCTTCAAAAATCATCCGAAAAAAAACCAAAAAGATTATTAAATTAGATACTATAATCTAGTACTTGTCATAACCGATTTTGAAAATATCGATTTATGACAAAATGGCGGACGTTTGAACATAAATAGTGATTTTTGGGCCAAAAATTAGTTATTATTTTGCCTATAAAACAAAAACTAAGTAACGGAAAAAAATCCTATGACAAGTACTAGATAATGGTGTATAGAATAACCACAAAAAACCTCAAGGCAATCGGTTCATTGGTTTTCGAGAAATTTTGGGTACCGATTTGAAAAACGTGATTTTGAGAAAAACGCGTTTGAAAATTTGGGAATGAATAAATCATGAAATTTGTCAACTTACATGGAATCATCGATACCAGGCCCATAGTGTAGGTCTTCTACGGTCGACGAAATGTTCATAGCTTCTAAATCCTCGCTCTCGAAAATTTAGGTGTATATCTCCCCTTAAAACTTTGGGAGAATATTCTAGACATATTGTACTATTGGATAATGAAATTAAAAAAATAGATCTTTTGGAATTTTCAAACCCTCGTGACCCCTTAATTCCGGACGTACCGTAGGTGCACTTATCCCTTATGTTTGGTGTTATAATTATGGGGAAACTATGAAGGACCGCGAGAATCTTTTGCACACAGCTCAGGGTGTTAATGTTAACAGTTATGGCTCCTTTCATATACCCAATTAGACGGTTGGAAGCGACTGATTACACACACACACACACACACACACACACACACACACACACACACACACACACACGCGCGCGCGCGCGCGCGCGCGCACGCACGCACGCACACGCGCGCACACACACACCCGCACGCACACGCGCGCACACACACACGCACACATACACACACACGCACGCACGCACGCACGCACGCACACACCCACACACACACACGCACGCACGCACACGCGCGCACACACACACGCACACACACACACACACACACCCGCACGCACGCACGCACGCACACACACATTCACACACGCACACGCGCGCACACACACACACACAAACTCACACTCACACACACACACACACACACTCGCACACGCACACGCACGCACACACATACGCACACACACACACACACACACACACACACACACACACACACACACACACACATACGCACGCACGCACACACACACACACACACACACACACACACACACACACACACACACACACACACACACACACACACACACACACACACACACACACACACACACATATATATATATATATATATATATATATATTTATAGGTGTGTGCAAGCAGGGAAGTACGATAATCGTTATTAAAGTCAGCGACGAAACCTCGCCATTCTCAAGCTCGAAATATTACGAAGGGCGCCGTTCTACGGGGGATTAAAGTGTTGCGTGTTGCCACTAACCTGACTAATTTTACCGCTGTCACTCCAACCCCTCGGTATTCAGCGGTAATTGTTGGCTCACCCGGTTAGGTGTGCGCACCTTCACCTTCGACTGTCTGAGACATTACCCGCGCCCTCAATGTCGATGCTTGCCTTAAGCCTATAATTTAAGAAAAACCATTTCAATAAACAAGTTCCCGAAGGACGTGGTTCCAAAAGGAAACAGCGCCGTTTTTGCCAGCGCATTGTCATTCTGTTTTTTTTATTAACTCTCCACATGAAGTTAAGGGGTCTTCTCACTTCAGACGCTAAAAAAGGTTATCTTCATGAATTTGTTTAGAGGTTTATATTATAGATATTGATATAAAAGTTGTTACACTTAATAAATACACTTTCGAAGTACATTTAAAATGTTTATTTATTTATTTATTTAAGTCTCTATTTATAAACGAAATGGTAGTCAAAAAAATGTCGTGAAAAATTGTAGGTCTGCACTGTTGAAGAAATCTCGGAGATGAATCATCCGAAACAAAATAATCAAACGGTTTTAGATTCAGTATGTTAATAGCTATAGCGCATATCATACGATTTTTCGAAAACACAAAAAAATCGAGTTTTTGCACCGTTTTTGGCAAAAAAAATTATCAATATCACAATTTTAAAAAATCGCTATAGCTATAGTTGTAAAGAATATGTGGTTAAAATTTCATAAGAATCGGTTAAGTAGTTTCGAAGATTTTATCAACAAGCCGTCGAAAAACGCTGTTTCCAGACAAACGCGTTTAAGGGGCTATACCAGTGTGAACGCTGAAAATTTGGGTGATTTTCGGGAATTTTTTTGGAAGAAAAGTACTCAATTATATGTTTCGAAAAATTAAGAATATATTTACTACTTATGCGCTGCCTTTGGAGGCCCAAAAAAAAGTTCCTCCACTGCTGACATGATGCCGGCCGATTGAGTAGCTGAAACCGAAAAAGCAAAAAATGTCGTTGAACTGAAAGGTATTTCCTGCACAATGACGTAGGATTTTCGAAAAATATCAAAATCTAACAAAATGCCGTAGTTATGAAAAAAAATTGTTTTCTTGCCTATAAAATGGTCGTTTTTTTCAATGCCAAATCGTCGATTTTCATCCAATCAAAATATCCTACGTCATTGTAGAGTAAATATATTCAAGAGTACTCAGTTCAAATTTCAAGTCAATCGGATAATTGCTCTTTGAGTTACAATGTCAGCAAATTTGAAAAATCTCATTTCGAGAAGAACGCGTTTAAAGATTTAACTATCGATTTTTGCAAGATAAAATGATAGAGATACGGCCTTGAAATTTTTACAGGATATTCTTGAAAGTATAAACTGATGAAAAAGGCAAAAAAAATCGATTTTTTGAAAGTGTCACACTGGTATAGCCCCTTAAAGTTTCTTTCGGTTACATAAAGACATCAAAGAAATTGTTTAATGTATTTCGAAAGTGTATTTAATAAGTGTAACAACTTTTATATTAATATCTATAATGTAAACCTATCAAAAAAATTCATGAAAAAAGCCTTTTCAGCGTCTAAAGTGAGAAGACCCCTTGAACATTAAATGCGTGGCAAATAAAACGATATGGTCAAAAACTGTTTATCGATATATTTAGTTAATGCAGTTCATGCTTTTTGTTTTTATTTCTCGTTTTGGCATAATAGTGAGTTTATTATGTTTAATTAATTATTGTTAGTGTAATTATATTAAATATTAAATCATTGAAACATAAATTGAGTGTTAGGAAGAATAATTAAAACATTAATTGAGAATTACGAACAAGGAATTAAGAATTCCTTGAAGAAGAAAAATTAATTAACTAAAGACACTGAGAACTCATTTGACAAAATAGTATTCAATTAATTCTCTGTACGAATCACGGAATGAAAAATAACAAAATACCAATATACTGCTGAAAATAGGACAAAAAATATCCTTCAATGCTTGATTTGGGGTATTGACCTCCGTTCGATTCGTAAAGTATCAAGGCGATCATTTTTTCAACATTATCAGAAATTATTGACAAGCTATTGTTATTTCTCGCAGGAATTCTTCAAAATCTCATTTCGAAAACTCATCGCCAGACAAAACTCCGAAATTTTTGGGATTCAAAGGGGAGGCACGTGTCGTGTTCTACTGTTGGAACTGAAGTATATAGTTGTCGCGGGAAGGGGCAAATGGGGCGAGCACCCTCCTTCCCTCACCCGACCAAGTGGTAGACACTTTTACATCAGAGTCAATCTTGCGCGTTACGTTTCATACATTTATAATGCGACGAATAACTCGATATTTACAGGGGTAACAGTGACTATATATATATATATATATATATACACACTACCGGTCAAAAGTTTTCGGACACTTTAGATAATAGCAAAATTTCCGATCACCAGATAAGTTTCAAACAATGTTAGAAAAATATAATTCGTTCCATGTATTATTTTACAAAGATACTATATAGCTCTATATAACGAATTATATTATTCTAATATAATTTTGCAATTATCAAAAGTGCTCGAAAGTTTTCTGAAGTGTACGGAAACTTTTGACCGGTAGTGCATATATGTATATATGTATATGTATATATATATATATATATATATATATATATATATATATATATATATATATATATATATATATATATATATATATGTGTGGCACCCATTTGAGCTCTGTTTCCTTTTTCTCACCATCCAATTATCTACTTTAAAAAAAATGCCGCGAAGGCTGCGAGCGGTCCAGAAATATTTATAGATCGCTCAGCCTCCCAAATATTCAAATTTTCATTAAAAAATCGATTTTTTTTCGTTGACTTCTCACGGATGAATTTTACGATTTAAAGTTGTTAAATTAAACTCACGAAAGCTATAGCCGGCCAATGAATATTCAGATGAATATTCAGAGCTCAAGAGCTTCGAAATTTCCAATTGTCGCGAATTTTTTCTTCTGTTGTCACTCATATATTTAAGACTTTGTAAAATTTTCAAAACAACGAGATCGCTTTTTCTTAACAAAAGAATTTTTTAAATTTACCTTACACTTCGAGCCGGATAAAACGGGGGCCCTATGATTTTGTTTGCGGACAAGAGCTTTAAAGAATTTTATGAGTACAATGATAACAATTCTTGGATTAGTAGTGTGAGGTAAATTTGAAAATCTGTTTCTACAGAAAAACGTTTAATTGTTTTGAAAATTTAACAAAGCGTCAAATTTATGAGTGAGAAGAGTAAACGAAAATTGGCGAAAATTGGAAATTTTGAACCTCTTGAGCGACCACTAAATATCCGTTGACCTGCTAGAGCTTTCGCGAGGTTCCGGTATAAAAAAAAATTAATTTGTATGGTTTCATTTTTTTTACCCCAGAACCTCGATCCGTGCCACTCTGGCGATTTTTTTGCGATGTCGTCAGACATACTGGAAGACTCTATAATTTTGTTAGCCAAAAAAAATGGCCGTCTTTGAATAAAAAAATTGTTTCCCCCTTTTTTGGTAAAAAATCAGCATTACCGGAACGTAAAAATTATTGGGTAAGAAGCATGGGTAAGAAGTAAACAAAAAGAAAAATCGATTTTTTAATGAAAATTCAAACGTTTAGGAGGCTTGAGCAATTACTAAATATTTTTGGACCGCTCGCAGATTTCGCGACAATTTTTTTTTTGTTTTAAAGAAGATAATTGGTTGGTAAGGAAAAGAAAAAAAAAAGAACTCAAATTTGTACCACCCTACGCGCGCGCACACACACATATGGACAATATATATATGAGGGATTCTCGGTCAATTCAGCCACTTTTTTTCGACCATCTCAGATCTGCCCCATAATTGGTTATATCGAAAGTACTACTAAAATGCATTCTATGTGAATTTTTTCAGATTTTTTAATTCAAAATTTTAGAAAAGGCCTTTTTTCGAAATTAATGTATCTCGGAAACTAGAAGTTACTGAAAAAAATGTCTGTACATAAAGGTTGTAGTTTTGAGTTAGCTTTCGAGCGGACGACTTGAAATAATTTGTACGTTCCGGTAACGCTGATTTTTTACCAAAAAAGGGGGAAATTAATTCTTTATTAAAAAACGACCATTTTTTTGGCTAAAGAAATTATAGAGTCCTCCAGTCTGTCTGACGATATCGCAAAAAAATCGCCAGAGTGGCACGGATCGAGGTTCTAGGGTAAAAATAATGAAACCACACAAATTAATTTTTTTATACCGGAACCTCGATCCGTGCCACTCTGGCGATTTTTTGCCGATATCGTTAGACATACTGGAAGACTATAATTTTTTCAGCCAAAAAAATGGTCGTTTTTGACCAAAAAAATAATTTCCCCCTTTTTGGTAAAAAAAAGCCGTTTTTTCCACATTCACATATCTCAGAAACTTGAAGCTACTGAAAAAAATGTCTACACATAAAAGTTGTGGTTTTGTGTTAGCTTTCGAGGGGAATATATGAAATAATTTTTACGTTCCGGTAACGCTGATTTTCTTACCAAAAAAGGAGAAAATTATTTTTTTATTCAAAAACAGCCGTTTTTTTGGCTGAAAAAATTACAGAGTCTTCCAGTATGTCTGACGTTATCGCAAAAAAATCGCCAGAGTGGCACGGAGTGAGGTTCCGGTATAAAAAAAATTCATTTGTGTGGTTTCATTTTGTTTACCCCAGAGCCTCGATCCGTGCCACTCTGGCGATTTTTTTGCGATATCGTCAGACATACTGGAAGACTGTAATTTTTTCTGCCAAAAAAAATGGCCGTTTTTTAATAAAAAAATTATTTCCCCCTTTTTGGTAAAAAATCAGCGTTACCGGAACGTAAAAATTATTTCAAGTCGTCCGCTCGCAAGCTAACATAAAACTACAACTTTTATGTACAGACATTTTTTTCAGTTACTTCTAGTTTCCGAGATATATTAATTTGGAAAAAAACGGCATTTTCTAAAATGTTGAATTAAAAAATTTGAAAAAATTCACATAGAATGCCTTTTAGTAGTACTTTGATATAACCAATTATGGGGCAGATCTAAGATGGTCGGAAAAAGTGGCTGAATTGACGGAGAATCCCGCATATACCCATGTAGAGATTGACCGTTGGCCCTGGGACGGGCCTTCACAGTTAGCCTTTCTAGAATATTGGGCCGTGAGTATTTACCAATGAGGTGCCTTTGTAGAAATGATAAAAACGGCCCGATATCGGCCAACAGAGCCAACAATTATTGGGCCAATGATTTAATTCATTGTAGCGCCAATGTTGGTGATTGCACTTGGCCCTATGTGGGCCCTCTCAAATGGCCTATGTTGAAATTGACCACTGGCTTTATGATGGGCCTTCACAGTTGGTCTATCTAGAAGTTAGTCTATCTAGAATATTGGGCCGTGAGTTTGTTTGGGTTTGTTTGGGTGCGTGATGAATATTCAACCTATATCGGGCCAAGATTGGCCCGAAATTGGTCCTTATGGATACATATTTCATGGAATAACCTTAAAATAAATTGTGATTTGCGTATATGACAGGTTTCAAAATTGGCATATTTTACTTACTTATGTTGGTTATTCACAAATGCCAATAATAGGCCAAGACTTGATTACAAAAACTGAACTACTAAATATAGACGATTAATATATGACGTGCCAGTTATTTGCCTATTCTGGCACAATATACAGAGAGTGAATAACCCAAGGCTTAAATAAAATAAAACCAGGTATGGTCTGACCCACTTAGCCAATAAAGGGCTTAGATTAATTAAATGTAATTTCCAGTATTTTAGCATTGCCAGTTTTAAAATTGGCAAATTTCGATGAACTATCACGGCTGTTTATTGCTTTTGAAAGATGGGCCAGGATAATCTTTAGTGATGGGCCGATATTGTGCTGGTTCTCAATTTATGACGGGACAATAATGGGCCAATGTAATTGCTTGTATTTTAGCATTACCAGTTTTTAAATTGGCAAATATAGTTCAACCATCACGGCTATTTATTGGTTTTAAACGATGGGCCGATATTGTGCCGGTTTTCAATTTATAACGGAACAATATTGGGCCAATGGAATTGTCAGTATTTTAGTATCCCTAGTTTTTAAATTGGCAAATTTAGTTCAACCATCACGGCTATTTATTAGTTTTTAAAGATGGGCCAGGACAGGCTTTTGGGATGGGCCGATATTGTGCCAGTTTTCAGTTTGGAGCGGAACAGTAATGGGCCAATATTATTTCTCTTTTGTTGGCTTATACGATGGGCCCAATATTGGCCTGATCGTAACATTGGGCAACTCATGGCAACCTCTACATGGGTATAAGTTCAGTGACTACTCATCAACGTCATTGATGAATCAGAGTATCGGCTAATTTGGTTACGCGAACCCGCGTGGGGATTTTTGCCAATTCCCTCGCGAGTTTTCTCAACCCCCTTGTAACAAGTGGTTTCGTCAATCAACCCCTTGTCTCCCTCCTCTTCCGCCCCCCCCTCTCTTTCTCTCTCTCTCGCTCTCCCTTTCTCGCTATAAGGACAACGAGTCCTTAGTCGTCCTGCAAAAATGGCCGAAGTCGTCCTGCAAGAGCTACCGGAAGTGACGTGCAAACGTTATCGCAAAAGCCCTGAAAAAGCTACCAGAAATGTCTCGCAGAAGTTACCACATCATTTCGAAAAGTTACCGGAAACGTCCTGAAAAAGATGCCGGAAACGTCGAGCAAATGTTACCGGAAAGGTATTGTAAAAGTTCCCGGAAGTCTACTGAAAAATCTACCGGAAGTGTACTGCGAAAATATCGGAATCATTCGTGACTTTTCGAGCCAAATAATGGAGGGGAAAAAAAATTGAAAGTCGATGCCGCGCGAGGAGTCGGTTCGCTGTCGACTGCCCCATACGTCGCAGCAGTGAAATTCGTTTCTCTTGTTGGCGCATTAGCATTTTAATGAATCTCATTTCGGGAGAATCCCTCCTGAGTTTCGTCCCGAACCTATACAACGACGACCGCCTCTCCCTCTACTCACGTATTCGGGATACTCGTTATTTTTCTTATATACATTTAGCAATTGCTTCTTCACGGTTCGCCCGAGAATCTTTCGGATTAGCGGAACGACGGCGCGAAGGAGAAAATTGTGTTGGAAAAAACAATGTTTCAGACGAAAAGCAGACGCATGCCCGCAAAAAAAATCTTGTTCGGTGGGCCGACGAAACAAAAATTTCGCTTGTTCATACACGTCATGTGAGTCTCAATATTATGAAATATGTTATTATTGATTACAAAATAATAATAACTATAGTAACAATATACTTCAACAATAATAATAAAACAGCAACATTTTTCATTGCAATATATTATAACTATGTTAGTTTTAATACAACAGTAACAATTGCCTATGTCGATTTAATTGGAGAAAAATGTAGATACATACATGTATTTTTCTATATTTAATAATAATATTATTAAGGACAAACCCAAACACTACTTAATATATGTATATATATCTTAGTCTATATTATATATATATATATATATATATATATATATATATATATATATATATAAGCGGATGTCCCATTTCAATCTTACACCTGATTTATTTCAAAAAACGCTACTCCGATCAAGTACTGAGTATTATAAAACTTTTAGGATTCCAAAATTTCCAACTTTTAGGATTTTAGGCCAAAAAAGATTTTTTGGCATACATTATATACATTAACTAAAAAGACAGAGAGAGAGAGAGAGAGAGAGAGAGAGAGAGAGAGAGAGAGAGAGAGAGAGAGAGACAGACAGAGACAGAGATAGATAGATAGATAGAGAGAGAGAGAGACAGAGAGAGAGAGAGAGAGAGAGAGAATGAAACACTGGTTCGTACAGTTAAACATTTGAGTCTCGTCTTGCGAAAAAAAGCGCTGATTAAAAGAATAGGAAGAAGGGTGAGTGGTCGTGGAGCGACGGAGGGCGGGGAGGGGGTATGAGGCTCTAAGATATCCCTAACGAGAGACTTTAATCTTGAACATGTATATGTACATATACACACCTATATATACTTCCTTCAGCTCCATTCGAAGGGAGCCGCATTTGCGAATGTTCAGGGGAATTGGCAACGTGAAAGAAGACGACGAGTCACTGTACGATTGTTCGCGAGGGTTCGCCTCCCCCTTCCGCCTTTTCCGGTTCGACCGTATATACTCGGGGGAAATACGCTTAGGAGTGGAAAAGCAACGAGGACTAGAGAGAGAGAGAGAGAGAGAGAGAGAGAGAGAGTTACGTGAATCCCTCCGGAGTGAATTTTCAATACAAGGAAAATGAGGAGCGGACGAGGCAAAAAAGATGAAAAGCGAGTAAATTTTTTTTAAATATCGAGGAAAGGGGCAATCATTGAGGATAGGGGGTGCGAGAGAGCTGGAGAGAAATTATTACGAGCGGAAATGAAAGGGTGCCTTCATTTTGTAATATTGTAGTTCGAGTTTGACTGTATGCCTTGGAATTTGGAATTATTCGTCATTTTTTGGTATTTTGTATGTTGTTTTCTGTTTTTTATAAAAACTTTCACGAGATTCGGTGTTTCCGAAAATGAATATATCAATAAAGAGGACAGAAATTAATCTATGAAACAAGAGGACGCTTCAAAAAGGGCCCTCTTGTTTGATAGATTTCTTTGCCACATGATACATTGTTAATATGTCGTCACAATATAATATAATCGTATGTATTAATGCATGTACGTATGTATTATTATTATTTTTATAATCCTTGTTATTCGCGACATTAACAACGACGCCAAGTGACAAAAAGAAAATGTGAGTACCACGATAATAAAAAAAGATGAGCACCACTGTCACGGATGACGAACACGCCGCGACTCTTTATATAGTAAGATGTTTGTTTGTTTGGGTGTGTTTGTATAGGTTTGTTTGTTTGGGTTTGTTTGTTTGGGTATGTTTGTTTGGGTTTGATCGTTTAGATTTATTTTTAGGATTTGATTGTTTGGAGCGGTGTACAGCGTGAACTGAGCCGCATTCCGGAAGAATAACGTACGCTTATTCGCCCGATAACCGGACGGCTAGCCGTAGCGGGGGAAAAACGGTCAAAGTAATATTGGCACGCGATGCTTCGGGCCGAAGGTCTTTACTTTGCAACCTCGCTTGACGCTTAGCTATGTCCAATAAGTGTACAATTAAAACGGACACAGGTAGCTTAAGACTCCTGAGCAATCTTCGGAAATTTCGTTTCCAAAAAAAAAAATTTCGTTTCCGTGTCGTCTTCGTTTAGCGGACGACGATAGTAATTTGACTATTTCCAGAGTTTCAAACGCGACGCAAGATCGTCAATCGTACCAAGGACAGTGACAGCGACGTCGAGAACTCCCAAAGGCCGAATGATGCCGACTTGGAAGGCGACGAGACCAAAGAAAGAAAAAAGAAAGTGAAGTACCTGGTTACTCAATTTCCTGACATCGACGCCATCGCAAGTGGAGACCAAAGAATTGAAACAGATCAATTTTTTACGAGTACCGAACAGACAGCTGTTCCGGTTTGTTTCCACTCACTCGCTCGCTCACTCACTCACTCACTCACTCACTCACTCACTCACTCACTCACTCACTCACAGCTGTTCCGGTTTGTTTCCAATTTTCCTCTCTCTCACTCTCTCTCACTCACTCACTCACTCACTCACTCACTCACTCACTCACTCACTCACTCACTCACTCACTCACTCACTCACTCACTCACTCACTCACTCACTCACTCACTCACTCACTCACTCACTCACTCACTCACTCACTCACTCACTCACTCACTCACTCACTCACTCACTCACTCACTCACTCACTCACTCACTCACTCACTCACTCACTCACTCACTCACTCACTCACTCACTCACTCACTCACTCACTCACTCACTCACTCACTCACTCACTCACTCACTCACTCACTCACTCACTCACTCACTCACTCACTCACTCACTCACTCACTCACTCACTCACTCACTCACTCACTCACTCACTCACTCACTCACTCACTCACTCACTCACTCACTCACTCACTCACTCACTCACTCACTCACTCACTCACTCACTCACTCACTCACTCACTCACTCACTCTCTCTCTCTCTCTCTCTCTCTCTCTCTCTCTCTCTCTCTCCCCCCCCCCCCCCCGCCCCCCTGAATTTCAGCGGAATGCCAATTGGTATTCGGAGGAGGCAAAAGAGGCGTTGAGAGACAACAGAAAACGGATGCCCGAAGCATCCGCGAGAACGGGCAATAACAAACGAAGAAGGACTAATAGAGACGACGAGGTGGATGTTGACTCGGACGAGGCTCATTACAAGCAGAAAGTTTACGACAGGTTGGTGTGACGACACTTGTTCATAGCTACATATTTTCAATCGTTAGTCGACTTTTTTCGCACCAAGATCTATAGGGTATTTGGCGCATGGACCGACACAATTTCTGCGGGTTTGGGGCAAGGGCGTAATTTGCTGATTTTTTTTCATTTTTTTAATTACCTGAAATTTCGCCTGTAAATCGTTGTAACATTTTTGTTTGTAGATGCAATAGCACGAAATAACTTTTGTTGTATTCTAGAATGTATGTTCATTATATATAAACCATTATTTGAAACAATTGGTTTCAAAAAAATTACTCATGAGCTTCCAAAGTCTTAAGAATGTGTAAATGTATGAAAAATGTCAACTTCTGAATTCATTTAAAAAAAAACTACAAGCTATTTTGAACTTAGCATTGTTATAAAAAATTCTCTAGTTTATACTTTTTCCAACGATATCTACATGTCATAGAAATCCTTTGTTATGTTGTCAAAATAAGGAGAATGAGTTTAAAAAAATAATAAATATATATTATATTGACAGGGTGAGACACATAAAGTGTTACAGAGCAATAGCACTCAAACTATTGATCATATCCAGAAAAAATTTTAGACAAAAGTTTCAGTGTTCGAGAAGGCCGTCATATTGGACCACCCAATTTTTTATCGGTGGAGGCGCTGTAGCTACATCAAGGTCAACTCCACTTCTTTGTATGGAATGGTAAATTTTTTCGACCATCTTGTGGAGCACTTCAAGCCGCATAAAAAACATCAGAGGGTCAAAGTCGTTCAAGGTCATTCAAGGTCAGTATCGATGATACAAATCTAAACATCTCGGATCACTACCCCACTCCACCGCCAGTGTGTCTAACATAAAAATTATATAACAATTGTTATACAAACAAACCGAAGCAAACCCAAACAAAGCCAATTATATACCTCAGTGTATCAATATTTTTCGAAAAATAACAAAAACAAACTCATATCATTCACATGTACCTGTTTTTTATTACCCGAATAGTCTGATTACATTTTCAATGCCATGAAATAGTTGCACTGTGCGCAATATGTGTAGATTTTTATTATTATTTATATTATATATTAGTATTATTATTTTGTAAGATTTTATTGCTCCGGGCAACACACTTCCTCAGTATGCACTGGACAGCATTCACCGCCAGTGAATTAGACTCGATCTTCTATGAATTCAGAAGAATCAAACAATCTTTATTATTGTCATAATTATAGTTGATATCTATTATTATTTTATCAATATATGTTAATTGTATGTATTGATTCATTCAGATGATTTATTATATTATTATTATTATTATTACAAGATTATTATATAGCAAAATTGTGCTCTTTTCGAATGCAGGACTGTGTCCGATCGTCCCATAGTCCTCCAATCTTAACGAACGTGTAAGACCACCCTTAATCCTGACCAGCTGCACTTTGCCTACTCAATAATCCATAGGATCAAGTGGTACATGTCCCATTGAAATAATAAACATTCGCTAGACGCGTTTACGCCTTGACCAAGCCGGGGGTCCGACATTAACCTGGCAACGGGATTGGAAGAGCCAACGGAGGGATTGGCTCAGGATGTCCAACGACCGAGCTTTCCCACCGTCTGCGATTGCCGAGTCAAAGCGCTAAATCCACTAAAGACGTTTGTTAAATATTCAAGCGAGGAGTAGAGCGAAGTAAGGGGATCGCGGAGAAACGAATGGTTCGAAGGACGAGAAAAGTTGTCAGGACGAAAGAGTCCTGCGGTCGTGAGGCTTCGTCCTCGACACGATCCCTTGAGACCTTGCAACAGGGAGAAAAGGAAATCCTTCTTCGTAGTCTCCCCCTCGGGCTCTCAGTCGGCTTCGTTCTACAGGACTCTTGGCGCAACGCGTCCTGTCCGACGGAAGGGCTCGATCGACCTTGTCCTCGACCAACCCATGTAGAGATTGACCGTTGGGCCTGGGACGGGCCTTCACAGTTAGCCTTTCTAGAATATTGGGCCGTGAGTATTTACCAATGAGGTGCCTTTGTAGAAATGATAAGAACGGCCCGATATCGGCCAACAGAGCAAACAATTATTGGGCCAATGATGTAATTAATTGTAGCGCCAATGTTGGCGGATGCACTTGGGCCTATGTGGGCCCTCTTAAAGGGCCTATGTAGAAATTGACCACTGGCTCTATGATGGGCCTTCACAGTTGGTCTATCTAGAAGTTAGTCTATCTAGAATATTGGGCCGTGAGTTTGTTTGGGTTTGTTTGGGTGCGTGATAAATATTCAACCTATATCGGGCCAAGATTGGCCCGAGATTGGTCCTTATGGATACATATGTCATGGAATAGCCTTGAAATAAAAATAAATTGTGATTTGCGTATATGACAGGTACCAAAATTGGCATATTTTACTTACTTATGTTGGTTATTTACAAATGCCAATAATAGGCCAAGACTTCATTACAAAAACTGAACTACAAAATATAGACGATTAATATATGACGTGCGAGTTATTTGCCTATTCTGGCACAATATACAGATAATGAATAACCCAAGGTTTAAAGAAAATAAAAGCAGGTATGGTCTGACCAACTTAGCCAATAAAGGGCTTAGATTAATTAAATGTAATTTCCAGTATTTTAGCATTGCCAGTTTTAGAATTAGCAAATTTCGATGAACTATCTTGGCTGTTGATTGGTTTTAACAGATGGGCCCGGATAGGTTTTAGTAATGGGCTGATATTGTGCCAGTTCTCAATTTATAACGGAACAATAATGGGCCAATGTAATTGGCAGTACTTCAGCATCACCAGTTTAATTAATTGGCAAATATTGTTTATCTATCATGACTGTTTAATGATTTTAAACATGGGCCATGGTAGGTTTTAATTATGGGCGATATTGTGTCGGTTTTCAATTTAGAACGACACAATAATTAGCCAATGTAATAGCCAGTATTTTAGGATTGCCAGCTTTAGGATTCGCAAATATAGTTTAACTATCACTGCTGTTTATTGGTTTTGAAAGATGGGCCAGGTTAATCTTTAGTAATGGGCCGGTATTCTGCCGGTTCTCAATTTATAACGGGACAATAATGGGCCAATGTAATTGCTTGTATTTTAGCATTACCAGTTTTTAAATTGGCAAATATAGTTCAACCATCACGGGTATTTATTGGTTTTAAACGATGGCCGATATTGTGCCGGTTTCAATTTATAACGGAACAATATTGGGCCAAGGGAATTGTCAGTATTTTAGTGTCCCCAGTTTTTAAGTTGGCAAATTTAATATAACTATCACGGCTGTTTATTAGTTTTTAAAGATGGGCCAGGACAGGCTGTAGGGATGGGCCAATATTGTGCCAGTTTTCAGTTTAGGGCGGAACAGTAATGAGCCAATATTATTTCTCTTTTGTTGCTTATACGATGGTCCCAATATTGGCCTGATCGTAACATTGGGCAACTCATGGCAACCTCTACATGGGAATGACTGATTTTTCGTTCCCCAACCGTTACCTCCAGACGACCGGTCGGTGAACATTGCAGTGACCTTGAACCCGCTACCGAATCACCCTGGATCACGTTGGATGAACCTACCCGTTCGGAATTCAAGGTCACCGGGACGCGCCTCTGTCCTTCCGGACGCACGGCTGAGTACGAGCGTCCAGGTCAGTCCAAGGTTCATACGAGGCCTCGGACGGGTACACGAATCCTTTCCGGGCACGATCGAGCCCCAGATTCTTACAACGAGGATGAGTGGACAGAGAAGATGGTTGGAAATTGGCACAGTCCTGCCGGAGGACCACTAAATGGAGGAGGAGAGAGAGAGAACCTTGGGAACATCAGCAATTCGCATTCTCAAAGACCCGAGCAGATGGAAATAAAAAAAAGAAAGCTTTCGGTATTCGTGGACTGGACGAGTTGCATTTTCTCTGACTTTGAAATATTTCGAGTATTCGTTCGTTTAAATCTTTGACCCTTTCTTCATTCGGAAAGTGGTTCCGTGAATGCATTAGAGAATGAGAGCAGGACGCGGCGCCTAAGGAGGAGGGTGGGGGTGTTACCTTTGACTTCTTTCATTTAAGGGGTTACCCCCACTTGCGATTTTGAAAAAATCGATTTTTTTTTAATTGCATTTTTTTGAAGTATAAGTATCTGAGAATATGTCCTGAAAATTTCAAGTCGATCTGAACAAAATTGACTGAGATATGAGCGTTGAAAGAGAAGAATCCGCGTTGAAAGAGCGATGAAAGAGAAACTTTAAACGCGTTTTTCTCAAAATGGCATTTCTGAAGTCGGTGACCAAGATTACTCGAACACTAATGAACCGATCTTCTTGAAATTTCGCAGGCTTATTTAATACATAAAAATGTAGTCTTTAATCGTTCGATTTTTTTTTTCGAAAAAAATGGCCGTTTTATAGCCAAAAAACGGCCGTTTTTTTTCGTTAAAATCGAACCATTAACTTTGACTGTCCGCCATTTTGTGAAAAATGAATATTTTTTAAAATCCTTCGATTAAAGACTAGTTTATACTTATATTTGACTAAATCCATCCGCATTTTTTCTTCAGATGATCCACTTCGCCGCAATGTTGGTCACCGCAAACCGTGTATATAAAACCATTATTTCATCGACGGCCATTTGCCACTAAACAATGTAATATTTTTCAATAAAAAAATTACTGAAAGTTCTTCAAGATGTGTTCTTTAAGATGGTATATTGATCGATTAAAAAAGTTGGTAGTTTTCTTTTAAAAAATTCATGAAGAAGGCTTTTTTTGCGCTACAAGTGGGGGGTAACGCCTTAATTTTCTCAAATTCTTCGGCTGCTACCACCCCCTGGGCTGGCTTTTTCTTCGTCACGGTCATCCTTGAGTCTCTCTCTTTCTC
>OY723390.1:2455813-2548313 GCA_963210295.1 Ophion ellenae
CCGGGTTATGACGATTTTTTTGAAGAACGAGACACGCGCTTCGCTGCGATTTGCCCTTTTTCGCGAAACTGTGTTTCATGAAATGGTCGTCGTCTCTCAAAAACAATGTGTCCGATTCACTTTAATTCCGCACAGAGCATAGTTTATGACATTTTCTATCATATGAACGGATTATTTTTTAATATGTTTAATCATTTATTAATAACCAATTATCAACGTTATGTTTTTTGTCGAAAATCGTATTTCTTTTTTTCACAGCTTCTCATTTTCATAATTTTCACAATTTCAAAAAAGTGTCCGTTCAAATAAAAGTTTGATTATTATAATAAAATCTCATTTTATCTTATCTAAACTTTATCTAATCTTATTTTAGTTACTTTTCATCTCGGATCTGCCTAGTGGCCAGAACTACCTACACCAATTGGCCATGCAGCAATCGCGGCCTTTATTTAAACAATAATAACTCCATTGTTTATAAATATTTGTCAATGAAAAAAAACGTAAACTTGGCAATACTGTATGTCAATTATGTGTAAAATCCCGACCTCGTCATCCCATTAGACGCAGCGGAAAAAAAATGTTAAAAATCAATCGAGACAGGCGACCAAATATTAGCAGGTACAGCTAAGAATAGTCAACCGAAGGATGGAATTATTAGGACTCATCAATCCCAAGAGCGAGTCCGCGTGATCCGATACAAAGTTTATTCACGTGCGACTATGGGGTAACGCAAGCACCGCTCACCATTGAATTATACAGTCGGCAACGCTATATGCACGCATAACGTAAACGTATTTTATACACACGTAGCTTTAAGTCATAAATCACAATAATTCAATAAGTCTCGCAGGATGACATCTGGCACAAAGCGCGCAAGCGCGAACGCGAAACAGCTGAAAATAGTTAAAAAGTCATTTTCCACTAGAACGTGTCGCGCTGATGTTTGTCCATCCGTGTATCGGGCACTTTTCCGCTTCCCCGATGTCATTTTTCCTAACGCCGACAACCGAATCCACGTGGTCGGGTGCAATTTGTCTATACCACGGTCGATGTTTCCATAATTTTGTCATAAATCATTCCACAGTAGTGCGCATTCGTGTCATGCAAAGCTACAGGGAATAAAAGGTTTCAAGTGCACCGAATTAATTTTTTTCAAATAACCCAACCAAGTGTGAGTCTTCGCAGGTTCCCTGCGACACAAATATGCGTATAAACAATGCGTGTGTGTGCGTGTGTGTGAACCAAACGTTTTCAATAAAAAATTCGTCTCAAATAAACACAGAATTATGTATACATGTAAAATATATTATTATAATAAAAATATATATAACATATAATAATAATAATAATAATAATAATATATTGAATTGCAATCGATTATGTGCGTAACTCAACACCCAAAATTTTCGAGCAGTGCTCGTCCAGTGGTCGTCTCGTCTTACGCCCGACCTGAAAAAGTTGTATATTAAAAATAAATCGTTCATAACAAATTTAAAAAAAACATGTATGTGTAGCGAATTGAAAAAATATGCACACGTCTTGTTCCTTTTTCTGTCCATTTTCTGGGGGTTTCCAATAACATACATTCTTCATAGTAAAATGAACACACAGTATTGAATTTGTTATTAGATGTCAAATCAAATCGTCTGCACAAATATAATTCGTTTTTGTCGAATAGTTAGTTCCGAAAAACAATCTAGGCATATATATATATATATATATATATATATAGAGAGAGAGAGAGAGAGAGAGAGAGAGAGAGAGAGAGAGAGAGGGAGGGGGCTGGGCGATATACAAGGTTGCCTCGTGACATGTGTGGCAAGAGGCAAGGAATGAGGGAGAGAACGAAAGAGAAAGAGAGATCGTAGACGTAAGACTAAAAGAGTAACGCGGAATTACACTCTAAGCTGAAAAGAAGCCGAGAGGACGCCACGTGGTGGCGACGATACACCGCTAGAAGTCACGAAAAGAAGAGACCACAATTTGTACAACGGCTGAATGTATTTGTCGAAAGGTCGTTTTTGACACCTGTCAATATTGACATCAGATAATGTCATTAAGGTCAGTCTAAAGTCGATTGGTCGATTAAGTCTAGATATAAGGTCAATAGAAATCGATCCGGTTGACCTTCGCTCGACCTTATCGTTTTTATCCTGACCTCATTGACCTTAGATTAACTTTGTTTCCCTGGCTGGGTCTTAGATAGGCCTGATTGAGCTCAGGTTGGCCTTGTTGACTGTAGCTCATTCTCATGGACCCGGCATTATTGACCTTATTATGATCTCACTGACCTTGGATTGACTTTGTTGAGTCTAACCCGAATGTTCGCGAAGTTAAGTAACGGTTGACCAACGGTGTTTATTTGCAATGAGGTTTGATCTTCAGTTTCCGATGATTGCCTATTTTCGTACGCGCGGCTTCGATCGCGAATTTACCGCGCGTACGAAAATAGGTTGGTAAGGCCGGGATAAGGTTGTTAAGGTTGAAGATAAGGTCAATAAGGTCCGTCCAAAGTCGATAGGTCGATAAAGTCTAGATGGAGGGCTAATCTAAATCGATCCAGATGACCTTGGCTCGACCTGATCGGTTTTATCTTGACCTCAATGACCTTAGATCGCTTTGGTTGACCTTGCGGGCCCTTAGATGGGCCCGATTAAGCTCAGGTTGACCTCGTGTGCTTGGCTCAATCTTATGGACCTTAGCCCGGTCCTATTGGCCTTATCTTGACCTCATTGACCTTGGATCGACTTTGTTTACCTTTGTTGAAGTCGAGGAACGGTTGTCGGTGTAAAGCACCGTGTGGCTTGACTTCGAGCTTTCGACGATTGCCGATTTTTCTCGACTTGAAGCGTCTAATACAGTAAGGGAAAAGGAATTCAACGTTACGAGTCTGAAGTCTGATGTGCGGTACGTACAATGAAGAAAAGTGATGGTGAAACTTGAAGAGAGCCAGAGAGAGAAAAAACGAAGAGGGATGAGGAGAGACAAAGACAAAATAAAAGTCATCTGGCCTGCAAGTGGTCGGCCGGACGCTCGAAGCACTCCCGGGCGATTTATGTCAAAGTCGAGAGGAAGAAGTGCATCACGCGACATAATAGCTCCTCGAATCGAACGCGAGCGTACGAGAAATTTCTCCAATGTGTGAGAACATGGTACGACCATTTAAAGTTTGGAAACCGTGAATTTAAAAAACGAGGAAAAATTCTGCAAAAATCTACGAGCGTTCGGAAATATCAACGAATCTCTTTAATACGAAGAAAAAAAGCAGGGATTTAAAATTATTATTCGTTGAACATATTTGCATTTAAATAATTTGTCGATATCAATTTGTGAATTAAAAAAATGAAACGAGTCATTTTTTTTTGTTTTTCCTTAGCACAATTTGTTTATGAGCAAACCCGAACAGTTTTTCTACGTGAACAATTTTCTTATAAATGTTATTATTAATCTTATATATCTTCTTTGTCGTGTTTTAAGTTCATAGTAATCGTATTCCTAATTTTTTGAGTTCTTATTGATTTTCGATTGTTTTTTTTTTCCTCGTGAGATTTGTTGACAGCTCGCAAGTCGCCGAATACCGGACAATTTTTTTCCCTAAAAACCGTTTGGGTTAACTGATAAGTAAGAGAGACAGAGAGATAGAGAGAGGGCGAGAGAGACAGAGACTACGGTTTGCGCTTTTCTTTGTCTTTGTCACACGATCGGTCGAAAAAGCAAAACGATATGTATCCGGTTAATGTCATTACCGGCATTTCGGTCACCATTGTCGAAACGTTTCCCTCGCGTCGAAAGCGCCCTCTCCAGTAAATGTCACGTGTCCAATCGGCTAAATAACCATAACCTAAAAAGGAGAACGGCTATTACTTTTAGCCACGGAGAAAGACAAAGAGGAGCGATCGACCGTGCAACGAGAGTGTACTTCGCGTTGGTTGCTGTTGGCCGAAAATCAGGACATCTGCCATTACGGTCCGTTAAGTGGTCCAAGCCCGAAAAGAGCAATGGCAACCTAGGCTACATAAATCCGGCTCTTTCTAATTGCCCTCTCTCTCTCACACACACACACACGCACACACACACACATACACATACAAACACCCACATATGCGCGCGCGCACACGCACATACACACACACATACACAAGCGCACACACACACACACGCGCGCGCGCGCGCACGCACACACACACACACACTCATTCACATACACAGACACAGACACACACTCACACACTCACACTCACACACACACACACACACACACACACACACACACACACACACACACACACACATACACACACACAAGCATACACACACACACACACACACACACACACAGACACAGACACACACACTCACACACACTCACACACACACTCACTCACACACACACACACACACACACACACACACACACACACACACACACTCTTCCAAAGCCAGAAAATCCCCAAATGTCTTGTGCACACGAGCGTATGTTTAAGGCCACCGCGAAACGTGAGATTTTCTCTGGCTTAGTGAGCACATGGAGCCCCCTCCCACCCAGGCTTTAATGAACTGCACCGCGATGTGAAGGAAAGTAATGAGACCTAGAATCAAACTGACTATTTGACTCAACCCCGAAGACTTGAATTCTGAGTCCTCTATTTTTTATAACGAATTTATGTTCATTCGTGAAAACTTCATGATTGTTCATTATATATATATATATATATATATATATATATATATATATATAAGGTGCGCAACTAAGTTCCCGCTGTTTTTCAAGAGATGGCTCCACTAGTAAGTGCTGGTCGATTGTGACATAACCAAAACGTAATGAACCAAGCTTAGACATATGGTAAACAGACCGCTTTGACACATTAGTGATTTTTTTTTTGCGTCGTATACTTTTGGTTGTGTAAAAATGCCTGATTTTGTGCCAAATAATCGTCATTTGCGGGAAGTGTTGCTTTTCTTCTTTCATTCGAAGAAAACGGCGGCTGAAGCGCATCGAGAACTCCAAGAAGTTTACGGAGATGCTGCTCTAAGTGAAGCAACGTGCCGTGATTGGTTCCGTCGCTTCAAAGACGGTGATTTCGATGTTGACGACCGTTCACGTGAAGGAAGGCCAAAAACCTTCGAAGACGCTGAATTGGAGGTATTGCTCGATGAGGATCCGTGCCAAACGCAAAGAGAGCTTGCTTCAGCATCAGGAGTTACCCGCCAAGCCATTTCCAAGCGATTGCATGCGTTGGGAATGATTCAAAAACAAGGAACTTGGGTTCCTTATGATTTGAAGCCGAGAGACGTTGAGCGTCGTTTTTTTCGCCTGTGAACAACGCTCCAGCGGCAAAAAAAGGAGGGTTTTCTTCGTCGCATCGTTACGGGTGATGAAAAATGGATTCATTACGGCAACCCAAAGAGAACAAAATCATGGGGACTGCCCGGTCATGCTTCTACGTCGTCGGCTCGGTAAATAATATATAGTACTCGGTAAATAATATATAGTATTTACTGATTTAAAAAAAATTCATGATTTTTTTTATTTGAAAATAGAAAATTCTTTACCAATAGTTTGTTTTACCAATAGCATTGTATTCACTTCGACGATAAAAATCGTGAGACGGTGTTTAACATTTTTTTTTTCTTGTCCAAGATAAACGAGACAGTCGTTAACCTTCAATTTCTCAATTACTTTAAAAGCAACCTATGATTTTTATCGTAATCCTCTTCGTGAATTTTCTCGTGGACGATTCCTTTGGCAGTAAACCTTCCGAGTAGAAAAAATAAACGACCAAAAAGACACCATTACGCGAGGGAAAAAATTCGGAATACTTTATTCATTTCCAAAAAAATGTTCCTCCAGGGAGCTAAAAAGAGCTTCGAAATATATAGATGGGGATTCGAATTGGATTCCGTTCACGAAATTCGTTCCAGCAAAATTCATTACCATGTTTTCCTATTTTTCCTCTCCCCCCCGCCCCTCCCCCCTTCGTCTCCCTCGGCGGTACGTGAAAAACCGAATTCCCTTTAGCATCGTCCTTCGAATTTGGCGAGAGGGTTGGGCAAGGAAAAACCGTCGTAATTAGATCCAATTAAATAAACCATTCGGTTTGGTAGCAAGGAGAAGGAATGGGGGACGAAAGGGTCGGATGGAAAATTCTACAGAAAAACCTGCCGGAGCTGCTGTGCTTACTGTGGACATAAAAAACCCGAGAGAAATCGGCAGAGGAAGAGAGAAGGAAAAAAAAAAAGAAAGAGGGCGAGAGAGAAGAGAGGAATAAACAGAGAACAAGAGCACGTTAGCTAGCCCTAATAACAATAAAAGCCTCTAATCTTCATAAAGCTCAGCCCCCTGACTAGAGCTCTTTGGGTGGGCGCACTCCCTCGTGTGTCCGTCGAAACACACGCAAAATGCTCACAGAACCATGTAGCCCGGCGTTTTTTTTTTCCCCGGCTGCCGAGAACCTACTTTCGCTTCTCTCTCTCTCCAGCTAACTCAAGGTAGCACTCTCCCTCTCTCTCGCTCTCTCTCCTTCCCTCTCTCGTGACGATTGGGTTTTTTTTCTCGTTGGCGCTTTACTGTTGCGGGTGCGTGTTTTTTTTTTCTTTTCTCCACGGATCTCCAGTCCGAGGGGATTTGGAATGAACGTTCACGAGCCGAAATTGTATGGGCACAAACGCCAGGAGAAAAAGACCCGCCCAGACTCCGAGTTTATAGGGGAAACTGGGTTGGAACGCTGGACTGGGTCAAAAGAGGACATTTGCCTCTACGCTTCATGGTTGGGACATTAAGCCAACACTTGTGGACATTCGATTCAACGGCATCAGTATTGAGGCTTCCCTAGAGCGAGAATTGCAGTATGATGTACAAAACCTGAAATTTGAGATCAGGATACCTGGACTTCGAGTATAAGACATGAACCACTGGACTTGCTGGAATGGATTCAGAGTATTGCACCCGGATTATTGGATTTACGGGATTGGATGTGGAGTACATGGCCTAGACACCTGGACTTGGAGTATTGGATGCGGATAACTGGACTTGGAGTATTGGACCCGGACACCTGGACTTGCATTATCGGATGTGGAGTACATGGCCTCGACACATGGACTTGAAGTATTGGGCCTGGATACTTGGATCTGCAGTCCTGGACTTGGGCATCCCAAGATGCGGCCAAGGCCTGGAATGTTGGATCTGCATGTTTGATAGCAAGGTAGATGCCTGCTGTCAATATCTGGCAATTTACATTCAGATATCTGGAAGCAGGTATCTACATACTTAGTAGGACCTGGATACCTAGAAGGACTTAAATACATAGGTATGCAGATTCAGATTTTGATCCTCACACAATATAACCGCAGGCTAGGTGTTCTGGGTCAGAACTGTAGGTTTAGATATCTAGTATCTAGTTTTATTTGCAGTTATCATAGTACAGTACTGGCGATAGTATAGTGCTTGGTTATTCAGTACCTACTATGTAAGTATAGGTAAAGCTGTGTTCCTGGATACCCAAACCACAATACCCAACCACAAGTCCTGCATATAAATTCCTAAAACTGGAATCCTAGATCTCGCAACCTCAAGATGTACCACCGGACCTGCATACCTTACCGAATCCTGGACGCAGATCCTCAAGTCTAGCCTCCTAGACCTAAGCATTGTTCAAGACACAAGCTGAGCACCGCAAGACCTCCATAGCTGAACCTGGATTCCTGTAGTTGGCAATCCAAATCGGCAGTTCTAGACTAGACCACAAGATACTCCACCCAGCTGGAGTTCAGGGTTCATCATCACCTAGCAAATTTTTCAGCAGCTTCCTCCTCTGACTTCTATCCCGCGTCTGCCTCAACGACAAGTCTTTAATGTGGATTACAAATGATTGGCAACAGCTGCACGTCCTCGATGTGATTTTTTAAAACTGCAACCCCAGACCAGGCTAAAGCTGTACTCCCGGACCTGCATACCTAAATCTGCAATCCTAGACCTGGCCTGGCTCTGAGTCACTGAACGCCGAACTCCGCAAAACTAAACAAACCGGGATTCCTGCAGTTGGACATCTAAACCAGCGGCCCTAGACTCGACCTATATATTCCAAGGATGCTGGAGTTCCAGATTCATCATCGTGCAGTAATTTCGCCAGGAGCTTGGTCTCTTTGCTTTCATCTGCCTTACTGACACGCAACGAGTACCGAAACACCCGAGAGATAGAGAGAGAGAAAGACCTGACCCAGTATAGCACGGATATTACCAAGCTCGGGATATGATACACCATATGCGGAAGGGGGGGGCAAAGGGGCGAGGCAAACGAAACCCATAGAGATCCAAGGGACGGCAGCTTCGTAATTGCTTTTAGCTACCCAGTATGTGCCACTGTCAGCTGTTCCCCTTATTACGATGATACACTCGCGGGGGTAGAGGCAAGAGTGCGAGAGAGCAATCTGTATGCCCTTTAGATCCCGAGGAAGGGAGACAGAAAAAGATGATACGATAGACTAGATACGGGGCCCATGTGCGTGTGGGTATTTTTGTGAATGTGTGTTGGGGCTCGGGGAGAGTCTGGGGAGGATATTTTTGCTCGTTATGTCCTGATAGTCAACGGCACAACGTTCACCATGGCCAAAACGTGATAACACTTGCAATCAAAATAATCTCGATCACAATGATAACTATAATTGCAACCATAAACGTAAACGAGATACGTATGGTGGAAAAACTTGCGGTAAAGTTTTGTTTTGTCTATCATTGTTCTATGCAATGCTCGTGAATAATCACGATGTTGCCGAAATGTCGAAATTGGCGATGACAGGAAAATAATCGTCAGTTCGATCAGCATTTCTTTACATCAAGGCCGTCCCGAAAAATCAATGTTTCCCAGCACATCTACATAACATTTAACAATATATATTGAACATCACTATCAACATTTTTTTGGGTTTGTTCGTTTTTGTTAGTTATCTCGACCAAAGTTATTTAGACTCGGTGATTTATCATCCTGGTGATTCGGGGACGGAAAAAATCTGCGATTTCCCATCGCTCCGTGATAGGCCGGTTTTTATAGTCCTCGATAAGCAGGTCTGATTAAAAGTTCCATTTTATCGCAACGTCATATGACGAAGGGATTCGTCCCAAAGAGTGTTTTCGGGATCGTTAACGTCTCTCCATCATCCACTCGGATCGCGTTCAACGTTCCATTATAAAACTCCATCTCGATATCCCTTACGAAAGGGCCACAGTGAATTTTTATTTAGCATGATCGGTGGCGATGGATATCACCCATTGTGTCGCTGTTTTCCCGCACCCCATCATCCACCCCGTCGGTGTATCGAGACAGGGATGGCGAAAGTACTTTTTAAAAATGGCCTCTTCGACTTGTCCGGCCCTTCGTAGCCCTCCAAGCCCGACCATGGCGTCTCCTTAATCTTTATTAAAATGGTTGGGCGTACTTTGTCGGAACCCTCGAGATTTTTCGACATCACTGCCGGCTAAATATCCTCTCTCTCCCTCTTTCTCTCTCTTACGGAAAAAAAATGATAAAGCTCGGGAGGAGATGGAGGAGCCCCGTGATTAATCGAGTACTTAATTGAAAAATAAGTAGATACGCGACCATTCTGTTTTAATGACAGTTCCCGTTGGCGTGACGAGCCGATCCCCCATCGCAACTTTGTTCGCCACTTCTTACCCCTCACGGGCCCTTCGCCCCCCCCCCCCCCCCCCCCGCATCACCGCGGTGCAGAAGACACGGAATGATAATGATTTGGATGCTTCGTGGTTGCACATGAATATTGGGAGACCGCGGAAACGAAGGAACAAAAAAAAACGCCCTCGGCAGTGTCAGTGAGGGTTGGAGAGAAATTAAAAGTCATGGTCCCGGAGTTTGACGAGGGTGAGTAGAAAGCCTGCCGTGTCCTGATTAAACATCCATACCATTTGGGGCTCGTTTATTTCGCAGAGAGACTCGCACCTTGTTGCTCATTTAGCCGTGACTGTCACGATTGGAAATGTTAGGTGTGTGGAGCCACACGACGATAGGGTTGCATCGAAGCCCTATGAGAATTGGCGTGAGGACTATGCCGAGATTAGGCACGTTCATTGCTAGGGCCCTGGGAGGACTTGGTTAAGGCCTTGAAACTGGTAGGGTCCGTATGAAGGTAACGCACGGAATAAGGGCCCTGGGCGGACTTAAAGAGTGTCCTCAGATTGTTCCCGTGAAGCTAGTGAAGGTCAATTCTTAAGGCGGTCCTCTAGTTTCTCGGCTGTTTTTTTACGGCTTTTTCGATAATTTTTTACGGGCAAAGCATCGAAATAATCAATCTCATTGTTTTTGCATAATCTTTATTAACATTTAAATAAGCTTTACAAATTTTTTGAAGTCAATATATATAATAGAATAAAAGTTATAGTGGCCGACAGGAAGACATCAAGTAAAAGAGGTGCTTGACGGTGACCAAGATTGCGGCTGTTCTGCTTATCTGAAATCAAAAAACCAAACAACATTTTAATCTTCATATTTAAGACTAGCGATTGAACTAGAGTGAATTCTAAATTACAAAAATTGGCTTTTTTATACACTTTTGAAAATTACATTCTATTTTTTACTCATTTTTTCTTAAGTTTTTCGCTCGTACAAAAAAAACTATCGAAGCAATCATGGTGATCCTAGTTCAATCGCTGGCTTATAACATATTACAGATGCTGTATAAATTTGAACAAGATCGGTGCAGTAGTTTCTAAAATATCGTGGTCACCGTTTCGAAAAATGGTGTTTCGAGAAAAACGCGTTTGGAAGTATACCTGCTCCGTTCCAGGGCCGTAACTTGTGAACCACTTCGAATATCGAAAAATCCTTTGGCACACATTTTCTACACATGTTGTAGATGTGATTTATGAAAAAAAAAAATCGATTTTTTCGACCCTAGAAACTAGAGGACCGCCTTAAGGTTGCCATAAGGTCCTACGGCCCCGTAATCCTTGTTTGGGCTTGTTTGGGTTCATCTATCAATTATTTTACTGGTCCCAAGGCTTATTTGCATAGTTTGTTTGGATTTGTTGGTCCTGAAATTAGTTTCCGAAGGCCCTAGCTTTGCGGCCCCAGGGGCCTGTAATCCTTGTTCGGGTTTGTTTAGGTTTATTTAGGAATTGTTTGGCTGGTTTCAAAACTCATTTGAATGATTTATTTCGGTTTTTCTGAGTTCGAAATTGATGTCCCATAACGCTAGCATTACGGCCCCAGGGCTCTGTTATCCTTGTTTGGGTTTGTTGAGGCTTATCTTGTGAGAATTGTTTGTCTGTTCCCAAGACTTTTTTTAATGGATTTTTCTGGTTGCGTCGACTCCTAAAATTGCTATCCTGAGACGGTTAACATAGAGGTACCAAGGCTCTGCAAAGCGGTGTTTGAGTTTGTACGAAATAACCTAAAAACCGTTCGACTGTAACAAGAAAAAGTCGCGAGGTCGAACTCTCCGATTTCGTCGAAATTTGGCATCTTTGTAGAATGGGTAAAAATAGGCGACACGTGGTTTTTTATATCCGCGGAACCCGACTTTTAAGGGGTGAAACGCACCCTCGAAAATAGGGGTGTTTTTCGCTTTTCGTCGATAACGTTTTAACGGTACGAGATATGGAAAAATTTCGAATCGCAACAACGTTTATTTTTTCGTGTACTATACATTGGAGATGAGAACGATGCAGATAACAACAAATTTAAAACGCAAAACGAAAAACACCCCAATGCACCCTAATTCGCGGCGGGAAACCCCCATGGAAATTTATGTATGTAAAATATATATAAAAAGTACATGCTACATATATATATCGGTCGCATATATAGTGACGAAAAATAGAATAATACGTATATATTCAGTATATATGCACCAAATATATGACGCATATGTGACCCATATATTTTCGATATATTTATCTGACCAAAAAATATATGCTACGTATAAACACTATATATGATGCACATATGAGGCATATACGACGCATATACTTTCGATATATTTTCAATCTATTTTTTTTTGTCAGAAAAATATATAAAAAATGTATCCGTCATATATGACTCATATATGTGTCATTTATGCGTCATATATGACGCATACATTTTTGGTACATATTCCTGACAAACAATATATGCTGTGTATAAACACTATTACTGTTAAACTTAATAAAATGTAAAACTTAAACTTAATAAAACTTAACTTACAGTTAAAGTACGCTATTACATATAAACACTATATGCAAATATGCTACGGATATTTGTATATATGTGGCATATATGTACCATTTATGCAGTATATATGTGGTATGTATGCGGTGTGTATGCAACATATATGCTAAATATATGTGGTATATATGCAGGGTAAATGCTACATATATCATTGATATATTATACATTGATATACAGTAATACCACGCATATACATCTCATATATAAAAACGTTACGAAAATTCGAATTTGGCACATATATGCAACATATATTTTCAATATATGGCATACATTTCACATATTCCAATTATTAATCAAATTAATTTGCAGTATATTTTTGCGTATATAAATTTCCATGGGGGAAAAAGAGGTGTTTTCGTGATTTTTTTATTGGAAAATAAGTGCAGGTTTTTAACTTTTCTTCATAGTAAATGGTATCATTTCAAGTATCTTTGACAATTTTTTTATTAGGAAATATTTATAAACGACGGAGATACAGTAAATTGCACAGACCACTGTGCAAAAAAGGTCCTTCGCGGTGACCACTCCGGCTCGAGAACAAATCATCTGAAATCGAAAAACCAAATGAATTTAGTTGTACCGTAATATATAGTCTTCAATCGAAGGACTCAATAAAATAATGATTTTTGAAAAAATGCTCGCCGATCAAAAGTGATCGTCGAAATTTCGGTGAAAAAAAAACACTCTATTTTCCTTGATATAAAAAAAAGTATGCAATGAAAAAAAATCCTTCGATTAAGGACTGCCTTTTGATATGCAAAAAAGTCTGTGAAATTTGAAGCAGATCGGTTTGGTTGTTTTTGAGATATTTTGGTCGCCGATTCTGAAAAAGTCATTCCGAGAAAAACGCGTTTAAAGTTTCACGTCAAGTGTATACGTAGATAAAATGTTATTTATAACCTCTAAATGGAATCATCATTCTGCAGAGGTAGCAGCCTCCAAAATTCCAATTCGGCGCTGCCAACTAGGTGTAAGCCCTTAAGGCTTCTTTGATTTTGCTCGGATTCATCGGAAAACTACTGGAGGCTTTATTCGGCTGGTTCCAAGGCTCGTTGGGTTTTCCTCGCGTGGCTCTAACCGAACTTACGTCCCGATTGGGTTCAAGGGCGAATGTGTCACGAGGCACATTAAGTCATCTTACGACCCTAACAAGACAACATCCAGCCACCATCACCGACCTCATTACAGCCTCTTGTAAAGCCCGAAAAATTTTCAATCCTCGGGTGGATAACGCACAAAACGGGGGCCAGTCTCCCACTAGGCCGCTCGTTCTTGCGCAAAAGTTCCCAGGAATCGAGAGGTGTGACGGAGCGACACGTGTTCGCCGGTGGCACGCGGCCGCATTCGTCTCCGTGTGCACTCAACGGCACGAGGGGATATGTGTACGTTAACACGTGACCAAACGTCATTGTGTCCCATGAGAGCAAAAGTGAGACGCGATTTTGACGAGGGTCCCTGCGCAGCGTTACAAACGTCACAGGACCGAAAATTCTCGTTCACTGGTTGTACCACCACCCCCCCGGTACTTCTCGCCTATTATACAAAAACCCCTCGTGTCGTTTTGTGGTGCCTCTCGCCCAAACAAATCCCATATCCGCACGGAAAATCGTGTACAACCGACCAGACGATGTTTTCAACGATTTCGTATGGTTAAGGTCTTCGTTTTCCTTTCTTTTTTTCGATTCTTTCGCGGGGAGGACAATGGACGGTGGCCTGGGAATTTTTATTTGGAGATCTCGATGGTACAAGCGTGTCGAAAAGTTTCCCTTGCGGATTCGAATTGTGAGTGGAGGTCATGAGATAGTTGGGTGGACATTCAACTGATAAGAACAGATATTACACTTTGATCTTAGCCACAGGCCAAGAAGCGATACTCTTGAGAGTTTCTCCGGCGTTTAAGTAGATTTTCGGTTCGCGTTACGCTTGCGCGTACCCGCGTTACGCGTTACGCGTTGCGAGCGCGTTACGCGTTACGAGCGCGTTACGCGTTACGAGCGCGCGAGCGCCTTCTAGCGGTTACTCCGAGAAGTACGGGTTTCCTCACACCTATAATTTCGGTGGCGCTCGGCCATGTTTTGGTTGAATTTTTTAAACCAAATGCGCAAAAAACAAATTTTATTTTCGCATTATTTTTTAACTGATTCAGACATATGCTTAATATTTTTCAATCAAAATGAAATATTAATATTTTAACGAATAACATACTTGAAAATCAATATCAGATATGTTCGAAAAAAGAAAATAACATATTTACTCAATAGAAATTTTATTGGAATCAAACGAGCGAAAATCAATGTTTCTTGTGTACTCGAATTAACAATATTTATGTTATAAATTGGAACGCTTTTTTTTGTTCGTTGCAGAAAATGCATTCAAAACTATATAATTTGTTTGCGATCATTTTTTTAGATAGTTTCCATAATATATTGTTCTTGGCTAACAATATATCTTTTGAATGAAAAAAACGTCTAATTTTATCATGTTATTAAAGTCAATAGCGTTTCGTTTGGACTAATAAATCCGATTATTCGCACCAACAATTTTACAATTGAATAAACGAAATTTCATCCCATAACACCCATGATATTGGATCAATGATTTTTTTTCTCAGTGTAGAGGCCAAAAAAGGGCATATTTTTTATTTTTTTGCAGCGAAACCATAAAATAAATCAAAATTACAAAATAGGGGTTTTATTGTACACGTAATTGACTATACAAAATTATTTTTTCACAGCGATACATGTCAAAATGTCGACTGTGCAGCATTTTTCCGACGACGCTTTTGTTTCTGGAAGGTCAACGGCAGGACCAACAGCTCCTATAATTTTTCAGTTATGATGAGACACTAAAGTTTTTTTTTGTTTATATATAAGAATAGCTATAGAAGTACGTAGGATTTTTTTGATATATTGTTTTTATGTCCAAATGGCGCATTTCTAAAACAAAAAGTATAAAATGCCATGAGAAAATCGTCAGAAAATTGTTTATAAAAAAGGGACTATGCAATATAATTTAAAAAATCCTACGTAGTGCCTTAGAAAGTGTAATCTGAAATATACAGTTATAATTTCAAGTGAATTTGTTGAAATGTACTTGAGTTACGAGTCCGGACGACTTGAAAAATGTAGTTTTGAGATAACCGCGTTTAAAGTTAGTAGAAAGTCATGACATGAATAATGTTTCAGTACCTTTAATCTCCCCTGCCACTTGGAATCCGAAAATCGAGTATTTCGAGATTTTTCACACCCATAATCTTTCGGAATATAATTTGATACATACTAAGGTACCTTTTTAACCAAAAGAAAATCGATTTTCGGAAAAGCCTGGAGGGGACCAAGGCCTTAATTGAATTAATGTTATGTTCTGCTATTTGAATGGATAACAAGAGAAAGTGAAAATTGCTCAATTGAATTGCTTAAAAGCGTTTATGTTTATTATGTTTATTTTTATGTTTTTGTTTATTTTTATGGCATAATTGAATTGATGAATGAATGAAAATTGCCTGATACAGCGAATGGCATTTTTTCAGTTGAAGTGCATCATTGAATTACTAAAAAATACCACAATTAGATCGCTTGATAACGTGAACGATAATTGATCGATTGAATGCATAAAACGATAATATTTAAGGGGTCTTCTCACTTTAGACGCTAAAAAAGGCTATGTTCATCAATTTTTTTAATGGGTTTATATTATAGATTTTGATACAAAAGTGCTTACACTTAATAAATACACTTTCGAAATACGTTTTTAAAAATTATTTATTTATTTACGTCACTATTTATAGACGATAATGGTAGTTAAAAAAATATCCTAAAAAAATTGTAGGTCTGCGCTGCTGATGAAATCTCGGAGATGGATCGTCCAAAACAAAAAAAAATCAAACAGCACAAATAACAAAATGGCGGACATTTTTTGAAAAAACAAAAACAATAAGTTTTTTCCACCGTGTATGATGAAAAAATAGTAAACGTCAAAAAAATGTTAATCCTTGATATGCGCTATAGCTATAGTTGTAAAGAATATGTGGTTAAAATTTCATAAGGATCGGTTCAGTACTTTCGAAGATTTCATCAACAAGCCGCCGAAAAACGTTGTTTCGAGAAAAACACATTTAAAGTTTGTTTGGGTTACATAAATACATTTTAAAAAAACTTCAATGTATTGCAAAAGTGTCTTTATCAAGTGTAACAATTTTTATATAAATATCTATAATATAAACCTATCAAAAAAATCATGAAAATAGCCTTTTTAGCGTCTAAAGTGAAAAGACCCCTTAAACAAATTGTCGCGCAGAAAGAGTCGTATTTTTTATTCTGCGCACGTTGGAATTTTTCAAGAATTTTATACCGCCATATTTTTTTCATCTTCGCGGTTGAAATTAAACCGAAAAGAAAGATGATTGTAAAGTATGGGGCGTAAAATGAAATGGCAGAGTTAACAAGTCGTATATTTTTATACCGGATCCGTAAAAGTTTTAAAACAATTATTTATCAAGATTTTTTCAATGATTCTTCGTGATCGAAATCTGATTCTAAAAAGATATTAATCGTAGGATACTTTGTTGCCCAAGAATTTCGGGACTGGAGTAAAGCATCGAACAGGAAGAGATTCGTGTATTTTAATTGCGAATAGATGACAATTTTTGAAGATTTTTTTTCGACCTTTGTTTATACGATCATTTGCTATCGAAAAATATATTTTTAAGTATATTTCGTAGACCGACGATTTTATCAACAAGCCGCCGAAAAACGTTGTTTGCGTTACATGAATACATGAACAATTTTTTAAATGTATTTCGCTCGTGTATTTATTAATTGCCCCAACTTTTGTATCAATATCTATAATATAAACCGATCAAAAAAATTGATGAAAATGGCCTTTTTAGCGTCTAAAGTGAGAAGGCCCCTCAATTTCGTAAGAAACATGTTCATTATGATGGCACAATTGAATTGATGAACAAATGAAAATCGCCGAGTAGAGTGAATGGAATTTGCTCGGTTCAAGTTGCATCATTGAATTACTAAAAAATACTAAAATGAGATAACGTGATAACGTGACCGATAATTGATCGATTGAATGAATAAAACGATCATATTTAATATTCCTAGTTTTGAGAGTCGAAAAAAGCTCAATTTGGGATTTTTTTTTTCACATCGCGTACGTGCGTTACCGGTACGTTGGCCCACTATACCGTAAATCTCGAGAGAGGTGTGCCGAAAAGGTACCAGCCTTGGATCTCGCCAAGACGGAGACTTATACGTGACCGATCTTAATCTCGACGTGTCGTCCGTCCTGCTCGTCCCGTGGCGATCCGTCAACGATCTTTATAGCTGGATCGGTGCATGTACGCGATCGTTGTGGCTCCTCGTTCTTCTCTTATCCCAGCCAAGAACTATCTCTTCACGTATGGAAATGCAAATGGACTGGGACGATCACGAGATCTCGATGGGGTTCGGAGGGGGGGCGGAGGGGGGGGGGGGGAGATAACGAAAAAAACGACGAACCTAGGGGAGACTTTGTAGCTACGATCCTCTATCTAGGGGAAACTAGAGATGATAAGCGGGAGAAAAAAAAACATAATAATAATACGGGATCTCGATAAAATTTGCGAGAGGGGATGAATGGCGTCGTTTGAGTGAAAATACGTGATCGATGCGCCCCCACGACCCTTCGCCCCCGTCTCCACGCGTTTATGTTAATTCTTCCTCTTATTTTTCTGCTTCCTTTTTTTCTTCTACAATTTTTCCGCTTTCGGGTGGTGCGATCTCGTCGAGATAGGCCCGACACCGTTTTAAGGGTGCGTCCATTGAAAAATCTCGATAACATTCACGTTACGAACACTCGAGAAAAATTTATGTACGTCGTTGCGAGCTTAAACCCACGCATTCCCACTCCGAGACAGAAAAGGCTTCTGGTGTTCCTTAAGGGGTTACCCCCACTTGCTTTTTTGAAAAAATCGATTTTTTTATTGCATTTTTTCGAAGTATAAGTATCTGAGAATATGTCCTGAAAATGTCAAGTCGATCCGAACAAAATTGACCGAGATATGAGCGTTGAAAGAGAAGAATCCGCGTTGAAAGAGAAACTTTAAACGCGTTTTTCTCAAAATGGCATTTCTGAAGTCGGTGACCAAGATTACTCGAACACTAATGAACCGATCTTCTTGAAATTTTGCAGGCTTATTTAATACATAAAAATGTAGTCTTTAATCGTTCGATGTTTTTTTTCGAAAAAAAAAATGGCCGTTTTATAGCCAAAAAACGGCCGTTTTTTTTCGTTAAAATCGAACCATTAAGGGGGGATTGTCTTTTTTTTCGCAAAATTTACCGCTTTTTGGGAATTTTTTTGTGAAGAAAGTATACAGCGGAAAACTTGTGAAACTTGGCATATAGTTTTATTGATCTGTTTACTACATACAAAAAATTTTTTAAACAATTTCATCAAAAAATCCCCCCTTAAACGCGTTTTTCTCGAAACAGCTTTTTCACAACTGGTGTGCACGATTTCTCAAAAACTATTCAACCGATTGCCTTCAAATTTGGACAGAATGCTCAGCTGACATCCTTTTATCGTTTGATGAAGCAAAAAAGCAATACGTTTAATAGTTTTTTATTTATAACAAAAAAACGATCAATTTTTTTCGAAAAATCGATACTTCAAGTTCAAAACGTCACCAAATCGTCAATTTTTTTTTCCCTTCATCGAACGATAGCTATATGTGTCTAAAGTAAAATGCTTTTTGGGTTTCTGTTGCAGGATGAACGTGAAGGCTGTAATCGTGCACACCATCAAAAAAGGACCATCGCGCGTCGAGGGGGGTGGGAGGCGGATTTTTTGAAAAAATTGTTTAAAACATTTTTTGTATGTAGTAACCAGATCAATAAAACTATATGCCAAGTTTCACAAGTTTTCCGTTGTATACTTTCTTCACAAAAAATTCCCAAAAAGCGGTAAATTTTGCGAAAAGAAAAGACAATCTCCCCTTAATGAAAAAAAAATTGTCGCGAAAGCTGCAAGCGGTAAAAAAACATTTAGAGGTCGCTCGAGCCTCCCAAAAATTCAAATCGTCATTAAAAAATCGATCTTTTTTCAGTCACTTCTCACCCACGAATTTTACGCTTTATTATTATTTTTTTAAGCTCGTGAAAGCTCTAGCCGGCCAATAAATATTTAGTGTTCGCTCAAGAGCTTTGAAATTTTCGCCAATTTTTTTTTCTCTTCTCACTCATAAATTTGACGTTTTGTAAACTTTTCAAAACAATCAATCGTTTTTCTTTAGAAACAGATTTTTCAAATTTACCTGACACTACTTACCCAAGAATTATAATCTTTGTTTTCATAAAATAATTCTTCAAAGCTCTTGTCTACGGACAAAATGACAAGTCTCCCGTTTTATCGGGTTAGAAGTGTGAGGTAAATTTAAAACATCCGTTTCTAAAGAAAGAAAGGATTAATTGTTTTGAAAATGTTATATAGTGTCAAATTTATGAGTGAGAAGAGAAAAAAATCGCGACAATTGAAAATTCCAAAGCTTTTAAGCGACCACTAAATGTTCATTGGCCGGCTAGAGCTTTCGCGAGCTTAATTTAAAAATTATAAAGCGTAAAATTCATGGGTGAGAAGTGAACGAAAAAAATCCATTTTTTAATGAAAATTTGAATTTTTGGGAGGCGTGAGTGACCTTTAAATATTTTTTGACCGCTCGCAGCTTCTGCGACCATTTTTTTTTCTTTAAAAAAGCTAATTGGATGGTGAGAAAAAGGAAAAAAATAGAGCTGATATTTGTGCCACCCTAATATATATATTTTATATATGCAGGATCGAATACAGTTGGATATTTTTTTTATTGGACTCGTTTTATTTTTGTAAGCACGAATAATTAATTTGTAAAAACATAAATTTATTCCTGTTTTTTTCAAATCCATAATCGATATAGACATACATTCAACGGACCCGCATGAATTTCGGACCCAAAAAACAAGTTTTTCGGGTCCCCAAAACCCAAAAAAAAAAAGTTTAATATTTTTCTCAGACGAGAGTATTCAGACGACGAGATCGGGATTTTATCCACTATCGCCAAGTTTGAGCTTCTTTTTCATTGAAAAACATTGATAAACAATGAAGTTATTATTGTTGAAACAAATTCCTGCTACATGGCCGATCTGTACAGATGAATTTGGCAACCAGGCTTGTCCGAAATGAAAAAAAAGAAAAGGACACTTTTTCCTATGACCGGATAACTTATTGAAATTTGGAAATTTACGAAAATGGCAAGCTGTGGCTGTAGCTGAAAAAAGAAATGCCTTCGACGGAAAAAAATTACTTTAATCATTCGTTACGAACGAATGGATAAACATATGAAAGAAGTATTCGGTCATATGATGGAAAATGTTGTAAGCTATGTGCTGTCCAAATATGATGTGAATCGGAGGGATAGATTTTGAGATACGACTTGCACCGTTTATTAAGGGGGAGGGTCAAGTAAACGATCACTTTTTCGCGATTTTTTTTAGGAGTATAAAAAGTGCATTGCCTTAGAAGCTAGGACATGTTACTATTTAGCATTTAAACTAACTGCGAGAAATATTTCATCGAAAAATATTAACAAACAGTCGAGCAGCTGCTACTTAAGGGGTTACATCTGGTTGGCAGCGCCAAATTGGAATTTTGGAGGCTGCTACCTCTGCAGAAGGTTCGCTGCCTGGTTGGGGCATCAATGATTCCATTTAGAGGTAATAAATTGCATTTGATCTACGTATATACCTGACGTAAAAGCTAAAAAAGGTTAATCTACAGTATGGTCTCTAAACATGAGTATGGTCAAAAAGATTTGACCGTTCTTAAGGGGCCAGTCTACTTTGAAAATTTCAAAAAATCGAAAGCAAGCAAGATTTGGAGAAATCGACGACGATGAGCAATCAGAAGGGATTTTTTACGGTGCAGGAATTGCCGATTGAGTTTAGGTAAGAGTTTTTCATAGTATCGACTTCCCAGGTAGGAATTGACGATGAAAAAAGGGCTCGCCAAGCTCTGAAACAAGGCTCACATTTTTTATTCAGGCTAAGCACCAGCCTGATTTCAGGCCCAGCTGAACCCCTGAATGATAACGCGGTTTCAGGCTGTTGCACACAGGCTTGACCAAAGGCTGGTAGAAAAGCCTGTACTAAGCCTGAAACGACGAAACAACAAGGTTCAAAACGAGCCTTAATGAAGCCTCCACGAGCATTTATGACCAGGGTTATCTCAAACTCTTCTCGAGGCTATATGAGGCCTGTTTTTTAGTTTTATATATTCTACATTGGGATAAATTTAATAAATTTGTAAAGAATTCATTTTATTTATTATATATGTTTATTCTTCATTATATTATTTGTCATAAAATATATATAATATTTTAAACACAATACTTTATTTTATTTATTGTTTATGGGACACGTAATACACAGAGTGTACGCAAACCCCAGAGAGTGAGTATATACGAAATGTGTATGTGACGATAAAAAAACTTTTTTATGTACCTCATAAATATCGATAAGAGAATATGTTTAAATGTTCTGAGCTGCCTCCTTCGCTTTCGTTTTTCGTGCCTTCGCACCCGACAAATTCATTGCTAATTTTTTTTTTCATAAAAGTACAGAAGAAATATTATTTAAAATTTATTTTATTTCATCACAACCTGAAACAAGCCTGCATCCAGCCTTGATTTTTTAGCCTTAAAATTCACTGGCTGAATAAAGCTTGAAATAACCCTGAGTTTAGGCTAAGCAGCGAGTCTTGGTTCCAGGCTGCTCCAAACGATGCAATGACACCTGGCTCGGTAAAACAAGGCTCGCACAAGTTTGTTTCCATCGTCAGCCTTTTGATTCCCTACCTGGGTTCAAACGCGTTTTTCTCGAAACAACGTTTTCAAAATCTAACTCCGTCGTATCTTTAAAACTAATAAATCGATTCTCTTGAAGTTTGAACCACATATTGTAAACATGATTCGCAACAAGATGATCCTCGATGGTTTTCAAATTTTTATTTTTACCCTTTTTTGCGAAAAAAACGCGTTTTTTTAAACTTTTTTCGTTCTTTATCTGCCATTTTTTTATTTTTTGATAAAACTTTATATCTGAGGGTCATTTTGTAGCTGGTGTCATACTGAATCTAATGGACTTTGATTTTTTTGTTTCAGACAAGCCATTGCCGAGTTGTGATGGAGCTACCTAGCCCACCTATTTTTGAGGCGTTACGTTAAACTATAGTTTTTGTACTTAAAAATGAATAAAAATTAATTATTTTTTTTTTAAATGTGTTTCAAGACTTTATTCATCAAGCCCAACAACTTTTATATTCATATTTTTTATAAAATTCTCAAAAAAATCGCGAAAATAGCCTTTTTCGTGGCTCCAAAGTGGACTGGCTCCTTAAACGCGTTTTTCTCGGAATGACTTTTTCAGAATCGGTGACCAAAATATCTCAAAAACAACTAAACCGATTTGCTTCAAACTTCACAGATATTTTTCATATGTCAAAAGGCAGTCCTTGATCGAAGGATTTTTTTTCAATGCATACTTTTTTTATATCAAGGAAAATAGAGTGATCTTTTCACCGAAATTTCGACGATCACTCTCGATCGGCGACCATTTTTTCAAAAATCATTATTTCATTGAATCCTTCGATTAAATACTAGATAATACAGTACAAAAACTAAATTCATTTGATTTTTTGATTTCAGATGATTTGTTCCCGAGCAGGGGTGGTCACCGCGAAGGACCTTTTTTGCACAGCGGTCTGTGCAGTTTACTGCATCTCCGTCGTTTATAAATATTTTCCAATAAAAAAATGCCAAAGATACTTGAAATGATACCGTTTACTATGAAAAAAAAGTTGAATGCCTGCACCCATTTCCCCAAAAAAAATTCACGAATACACCTTTTTTCCCGACCGTGAACTAGGTGTACCCCGTTGACGCGGTCCTCTAGTTTCTCGGCTGTTTTTTTTACGGCTTTTTCAATATTTTTTTACGGGCAAAGCATCGAAATAATCAATCTCATTGTTTTTGCATAATCTTTATTAACATTTAAATAAGCTTTACAAATTTTTTGAAGTCAAAATATATAATAGAATAAACGTTATATTGGCCGACAGAAAGACATCAAGTAAAAGAGGTGCTTGACGGTGACCAAGATTGCGGCTGTTCTGCTTATCTGAAATAAAAAAACCAAACGGCATTTTAATCTTCATATTTGAGACTAGCGATTGAACTAGAGTGAATTCTAAATGACAAAAATTGACTTTTTTTATACACTTTTGAAAATTACATTCTATTTTTTACTCATTTTTTCTTAAGTTTTTCGCTCGTACAAAAAAAGCTATCGAAGCAATCATGGTGATCCTAGTTCAATCTCTGGCTTATAACATATTACAGATGCTATATAAATTTGAACAAGATCGGTGCAGTAGTTTCTGAAATATCGTGGTCGCCGTTTCGAAAAATGGCGTTTCGAGAAAAACGCGTTTGAAAGTTCGGGCTCCCGGCGCGCCCTCCGTATACCTGCTCCGTTCCAGGGCCGTAACTTGTGAACCACTTCGAATATCGAAAAATCCTTTGGCACACATTTTCTACACATGTTGTAGATGTGATTTATGAAAAAAAAATCGATTTTTTCGACCCGAGAAACTAGAGGACCGCCTTAAAAGCGAGTTTCGAGAAAAATGCGAAAAAAAAGGGCAAATGACAGCGGAGGTTGTCGTAGCCCAGTGGGTGATCTGACTCCTCACAAAACTCATCATAACTCGCTCGATTTTTCGAATTTTTATAAAATCTTTGTTGCAAATTCAAGTTAAGACCCTAGGCTATAAAACCATGCAATTAAAAAAACCTATTTCTCAAATTTCAAAATTGTGCAAACCCCTTTAAAAAAATGTTGCTACTATTTTTAAAATGCATGATCGACAACATTTCTAAATTAATATTATTATTCCAAGCGAACGTATAATTTTCCTCACTGTTTATTTTCCTACTCATCACACCTCACTTTGTGCCTACAAATTTGTATACGCAATATCCTCAAGTTCTCCGTCGTCCTTTTTGAATCATCAGGGGACCCAGCCCTTCACCTCCTCGCCCCGCGCTGTCGCACATCGCCAATATTTGCTCAATGCCTGCAACAGCACTCGATGTCCACATACAGATGTCCCGAATGGAGTTCAAAGCCACACCAAGCTGATAAACACGCTCGCGTTTTTCCCGCTTGCCCATTCATTTTCCTTTCACGGGCGCAATTCTCACGGGTGCGAAAATTGCAAATGGAATAACATTCTTCGTCCCAAGGCGAGGCTTACTCACGCGCCTGTGTGCTTATGTGCGTTGCGTCGTCAAGTGGCGTTTAAGAAGGATCCGCAATATTTATCGATCCCGAAAGACGGGCATTTGCTACCCCCACAAAGGCAAAAGGAAAGAGGGGGAAAAGCGAAAAAAAATATATGAGCCTGATAACGTCGACGTTGGTCGGCGGCTGGGATTATCGTTGGCTGCGGTCATTGACAATCTCGTATATAAATACAGCCTCTGCGTGGTGGTTATTCAGATGATTTACAGATGAGATAACCCATACGAGTTAAACCATTATATCGCTCCTCTAGATCGAGGCGAAGGCTCGTCTCATCCCTACACGGTATGGTGCACGAGACCTCCCTTCTTAATTATATTTGCCAGATATATAAATTAGATTGATCGATCTCCATGCGAAAAGCGTGTTTATGTGTTCGTTTATGAATATATATATATATATATATATATATATATATATATATATTATAAATAAACTATAATAAACATTCTAATATAAACAATAAAACAAACATAAAATAAACTAAACATATAAACATACTTATATACATAAGGTATATGAACCTTAAATATATATATATATATATATATATATATATATATATATATATATATATATATATATATATATATATATATGTTTAAGGACATGTATATAAGTATATATAGGAACAATCAAAGTTAATGGCGAAAAGCATATTTTGTTTTGTACAGTGTAGTACATATGCTAAAATATATGAATTAAAATAAAATTGAATGACTACTTATTCGTATTAATATTGTTATATTTTTTATCGTTCAGTCTATCTTTACTTATTATTTATTGAGAAAGTTATACATATATGCAATGACAATGTGTGAAATGAGCATCAAAGATCGATAACCACACGTCTATATATATATATATATATATATATATATATATATATATATATACACATTGATTTATCATCATTTCCAAAATTATCAGAGCTCGGCATCCTTGTTCATAGCCATCGTTACACTTACCGTAAATAACGGTACGGACTTTTCTATGATCACACCGAAGCTACGGGCAATTATTTTTGTCCCCTAGATCGAGATCGAAATCATATGTCTCAAGCATACCGACATAAGAGGTTTCTGCATATGACAAGAGTAACGAGTAATAAAAGTGGTCGAAATCAGAGGAGGGGAGGCGCCATTCAATGAGTGATAGCTCAGACGATTTCGTTGAGCGCTCCGGTCGTAGCAGTGTTGAACGATCATTGGCACGTGTACGTGTGTGTATATATATATAGATATATATATATATGTATATAGATGGGATCTTCCACGCAATTTCAGCTAACCCGTGACCCCGACCATTTTTAGTTTTCCTGATTTTTTTTTTTTGCAAAATCGTACCCCATGAAAGGGGATACCAATTTTTAGATTTTTATCTCTTCTCTTTTAAGAATTATAATTCTCCAAAAAAAAAGTCGATTTCAGAAGTTTTGGAAACGTTTAAACGCTGATAACTCCTGAACTAATTGAGATATCGACAAATGGCACTATATAATTTTGTTTTATTTTGAAGCATATCTTCGTTAAAAAAATACGAAAAAAATTATCTATTATTAATGTCAACGTTTTTTTGCTTCTAAAGTGAAAACTATTTTTTAAAAGAGTGCCTTTTTTTGATTTTTTTTTTTAATTGTCTACATTGGACTGACCCATTCTATGATTTTTAAGACTAGTCTCATCGTGGGCCCATTTTTTCTTCTATTTTTTTTGGAATTAATCTTACTTTTTTAAGCGATTTTTATAATTGCAATCTCCTATAATGCTATTAATGATTTTGTGATTTCCAATTCGGCTTCGACGGGCCAGAAACGGTTTATTTTTCATGTCCACTAAATCCAACAAAACAAAGTGATTTCGAATTAATTTTTTGTCCCTTAAATCCAGCACAAATTAAAAATAAAGCGCTTCAGGCCTGTCGAAGCCGAATTGGAAATAAAAAAATCACTAATAGCATTATTGGACACCAAAATGATAAAAATCGTAAAAAAAAATATGACTGATTCGAAAAAAAGAAAACGAGAAATGGGCCCACGATGAGATTAGTCTTAAAAATCATAAAATGGCTCACTCTATTTTAGAGATTTAAAAAAAAATCGGAAAAGTCAATCATCTTTAAAAAAAATAGTTTTCATTTCAGAAGCCAAAAAACATTGACATTGATAATTTTCTTCATATTTTTTATCGAAAGTATGCTTCAAAATGAAAAAAAAATATATAGTGCTATTTGTCGATATCTCAATTAGTTCAGGAGTTATCAAGCGTTTAAACGTTTCCAAACTTCTGAAATCGACATTTTTTGGACAATTATAAGTCCCCAACGAGAAGAGATAAAAATCTAAAAATTGGTGTGGGTATTCCTTTCATGGGGTACAATTTTGCAAAAAAAAAATCAAGAAAACCAAAAATGGTCGGAGCCACAGGCTAGCTGAAATGGCGTAGAATATCCCACACACACACACACACACACACACACACACACACACACACACACACACGCACACACACACACACGCACACGCACACGCACACACACACGCACACGCACACGCACACGCACACGCACACGCACACGCACACGCACACGCACACGCACACACACACACACACACACACACACACACACACACATATATATATATATATATATATATATATATATATATATATATATATATATATATATATTGGTCTGGCAACAATTCACATCGGTGTAACCATAATATTCCTCGTTTAACTTGCCGTACAGAGATTGCCGTCTATACGGGAACGAAGGTCGTGGCCGTTACCAAGGTGATAAGCCACGCGAACGGGGGAGGATAACTCTTAGTCGAATTTTCGAGCGGAAACGAAAGAGGACGCCCTCTCCTTTTCCCCGAGGGTCGAGAAGAGGGCGGCGGGACTTTTCTGAATCTCCTTGTAAGTATCTCATTTTCGTCGATGCTTTTAAGATTGCGCGGAACATGATCTAACGACGAATAAAATACCGCTGTACGGTGTTATTCTTACTTTTTTTGTGCTTGAGCCTCTTGTTGCTAAGGTTTTGCAAACTTTTTCGAAAATAAAATCGTGGAATTGGAGAAAGAAACGTTCAAAAATATATACGAGAAATTTTTATTTGGCCGAATTCGGGATTATGCATGGATTTATATATTCGAAATTTTATTACATTTGTGAACTTTTGTTAAATTTGTCTTTAAACTAAATTTCAATGATGGTATCTTTAATGTAAATTGTATTAAATTGATCTTAATTACCTATAAAAAAATATTGCTGTACGGATGTGTTCTTACTTTTTTGCCCTTGAGCATCGGTTGCTTTTGTGTATGTGGGTAAGTCAATATGCTGTAAAATTTGCTTCATCAATTATGCCCGGCGTGATAATTATGACTGTTTATCTGGGAATGTTCAAAAATATATTAAAAATGTTATTACATTATTCAATTTTGTTAAATGTATCTGAAAACAGAATATGATTAAAGTTATGTAAATTCAATGTAAATTTAATTAAACTGATCTTAATTAACAATAAATAAAATACTGCTGTACCGTTTTATTTCTACTTTTTTGGGCTTGAGTCTCTTGTTGCTTAAGTTTTGTACCCTCTTTGAAATGAAAAGGTTCGTGTTCGCGGGGATGTGCGGGTTGAACGAAGAAAAAATGTAGAATCGGAATTGGAGAAGTAAATGGTTAAAAATATATTAAACATTTTATTTGACTAAATTCCTTTGGCTTTTGTGAATTTTTCTATTCGAAATTTTATTGCACTCTTGAAATTTTGTCAAATTAATCTTTAATCTGAATTCTCTTGAAGTTATATTCAAATAAAGTTTTGTTAAATTGAATTTTAATGTAAATTTTATTATAATAAATCCATCTTTAATATAAATTTCATTAAGTTGATCTTTGATGTGAATTTTATTAAATGTATTTTTAATCTAAATTTGATCACATTTATTTTAAATCTAAACTTTATTAAATTCAGTTATCATCGAAATTTTTTATCTTCAATCTGAATCTTTTAAATTAAATATTGCCGTCGCTCTTGAAATATTTTCTTTTTAAATCGATACAAATAACGTTACGTTCAACCATCAATTCGCATCCTATTTTTCTGAATATTTACTTATTTTTATAATTTCATGTTGGGTTAAATGGTTAATTTTTGTAAATTTTAGTTCCTCTCCGTTTTTAAAATGCAGGTGGTCAAATATTGATGGCGAAAAAAATTGTCTTTCGAGTGAGTTTTTTTTTTGGTTCGCCACAGCGAAGATTGTCGTTGAAAAGATGGCCGTACACTTCCGGTCGACTGGGATAAGAAAGGAGGAGGATTTTGTAGGAGCGAAATATAAAAAAAAAGCTGAAGGGTGAGTGATGAGTTGAAGAATTTTTCGAAGATTTCAGGGTCCGCGAGCCCTTCGTATGTACATCCTCGTCCAACATGGATTCCGTTGATGTACCGCACGTGCGGAGCTTCCTTTTTTTTTTAAGGGGCGAGAAAACAAGAGTGAGAATTCTGGCGAGTTGGATCCCGATGTGCTTTAAATTTCATAAAGTATATAGACGGTATCACCGTAGGAGGTTATATTATGTGTGTAACGCGTAGGTGTTTTAAAGGGATCGCGGGAGGGGGATGGGAATTTACGAAACGGGCAAAAGCGACGTTAAGTCTCGTATGCGAGCGTCATTGCCAATGCATGGCTTGTTGTGATCGTCTCCCATAACGCATCAATCTCGTCCCGGCAGATCCCTCGGGGATCAGCCAGTATGAGGGCCCCTGTCCAAAGCTTACCAGGTCTCATCCGTCACGAGACCGGCACACTCTCGCTCGAGTGCCTGCTCGTGAGAGAAACCCTCTCGCTCTCTTACTTTTTCTCTCTCCTTCGTTCAGGATCCTGCCCCGTGCGTTATTTCGTAATGTGGTTATTGCTTCTTCGCCCGATGCTCTCACTCTCTCACTCTCCTGCTCTCGTTCGCACCCCCTGCACCTCCGGGACCAACTACTTCTTCCCGTTGGGTCCTATGATTTTTTTAAGAACGTCGGAACAAATCGTAAACGCGATATTACTCGCGTAATAAATTGCCATAAGTTTGGGGATGAAAACACGACAAGGGTGAGTAACGAGAAAATACTTCACTCATATTCACATACAAGACTGCGAGCCAATTTGATTATTTTCCTTGCCTAGGGATTGTCTTGGTGCAAGTACTTTTTGGATCAAGGTTGGCTTGACCTTGGATACGTCTTTTCGTAGTTGGCGCAGGGGAGGCTTCCTTTTGCGGAGATAATGATAAAGGTCCTTTTTTATTGCAGCACTTTTTTTTACAGATTTAGAGCTAGGACGGAGTCAAAGAATCATTTGATTCGTAATTCACAACGAAGTAGCTATCGGTCTAGATGTGTTGGATGTTGAAACAGTTGAAGAAGAATCGAATAATGGAGGTTCTGCTTTGATTCTAGCAGTTTTTCACTGATTCCGTGCCTGCTGTGAGCTGGGACAGAGTCAAAGAATCATTTGATTCACAATTCACAACGAAGTGGCTATCAGTCTCGATATCTTGGACGTTAAAACAGTTGAAGGAGAATCCAATAATGAAGGTTCTTCATTGATCATAGCACTTATTCACAGGGTCAGCCCCTTTTTCGAACGGGAAAAGAATCAAATAATCATTTGATTCATAATCCGTAAGGGAGTTTCGGTCTTGATGTCTGGGAGACAAAAATATTCGAAGAAGAGTCCGATTATTGAGTATCCTCTTTGATTGCAGTCGTTATTCGCATATTCAGTCCCTTCTTCAAGCCGGGAATGAATCAAAGAACGATTTGAATTGTAATCAGCAAGGGAATTTCAGACTTGATGTCTTGGAGATTGAAACAGTTGAAGGAGAATCCAATAATGGAGGTTCTTCTTTGATTCTAGCACTTATTCACAGGGTCAGCCCCTTTTTCGAACTAGGACAGAATCAAATAATCATTTGATTCATAATCCGTAAGGGAGTTTCGGTCTTGGTGTCTTGGAGACAAAAATATTCGAAGGAGAGCCCGATTATTGAGATTAAGGAGAATCCAATAATGGAGGTTCTTCTTTGATTCCAGCAGATATTCACATATTCAGTCCCTTCTTTAACTCGGTAATGAATCAAACAATGATTTGATTTGCAATCAGCAAGGGAATTTCAAACTTGATGTCTTGGAGACTAAAACAGTTAAAAGAGAATTCAATAAAAAAATGTTCCTCTTTGATTTTAGCAGTTAATTACAGATTCTGTGATTTTCCCGTTTCGTCAGTAATTTTTAAAAAATGTCGGTGCCTTCGTAGGCTACTGAAAAAGTATATAGAATTTTCCATCTTTCCATCGTTCGCGAACAAAGGAAACAAACGATCGGTAACATTTGCAATCTCAATCATGAGATCCCCGCGCTGTGATCCGGTCCCTCGCTTTAACTTTTAAATGCGGTTTGATCCGGGTCAGGGAAGGACGATACGTGAATTCTAGGAGGCGATTGAGTGAGACTATCGGAGAATAACCGATAGCGGTTGAAGAAGTGTGAGGGTGGATTTTGAGGCCGCGACGGGTGGTTCGTTGATCCTAAGATCGATGTCCGTTTGTGTCCATCGCGGTCGTCAAGGCTCATCCTTGTCGTCCTTCACGAGCGTTGGGACAACTTTGCTCAACGGTGGTGAACGAACGGGATGGTGTCCTTCTCGAAAACTATTGTAAACCCATTCGCTTATCTCCATAAGCGTGTTTACACATCAAGTGATCCTGGCAGCGTCTTGGTTCGCATTTTGTGATCCTCGCTCCCGGACCCTCGTGGAGATGGTGTGAGGTTGAAAGAGGATGTTCCAGGAGACCGAAGAATCCCCGTGGCAGGGACATCGCTAAGGTGCACGCTCCGGGACGCCACCTACTAGGTCCTGTAGCAAGCAGTGGTCTCCAACCTGGCCACTTGATTTTATTCTGTTCGAACATCCGCCTCAACGAGGCACCTGCGGACCAGCTCGATGAAGGATCACTGGAAGCACGGGATTCTGCTTTCTCTCCTGGAAAGTTCGAGGAGCCTGCGGGACACGAAGACACCGATATAGCTCGCGAAATCCCTAGGAAATCCCTTTTGTCCTTTCCAAACGTGACCAGGATCACCGTTTCTTGGCCCCCGCCTCCAGGACCAAGGCGCTGAGCTTCTCTCTTTTCCGTGTCATCGTGTGCTTTTTTCATCCCCTGGACGTTCCTCCACCGGCTGGCCACCCCGGGGCTGGACACTCCGTTTGCCTAGGATTTTCCCTTAAACCGTCTCAAGCTGCGGAGCCCAAACGGGATGACGGGATGGAAAAGACGGATGCTCAGATCACCAACGATGCTCGGCTATACCGGAAGCTGCGGAATCATAGGACTTTTTCCTTGGGTCTTTTTTGCGGAGCTTTTTTTCACATTGACCATCCGTGTCCGTTAAAATCCAGAAAGATTCGTGGCTCTTTGGGATCGACGAGAATTTCGTGAACCATTTTGTTCGGAGCTTCTTCTTGAACTACCCGATTTTGACGAGAATTTTTCAGACCATTTTGTTTGGGTTTGATTGCTGAAGTCTTGTAAAGTATCTTTGTGGTCGGTATCGTGTGGCGGACGTGTCCGGAGCTTGGTCCGTCGTTGATACGACGGGATTTAACGTGACATGGGTCAGGACGTGTTGTCGTATCGGCCCACGTATCACTTATCACGATGCTCTACCGCTGGACCCTGGGTGATATGTCGTTCGACAAATTTTCAGCCACTTTCACCATTTCTCATGTGCTCTCAAAGCTCTTGGGCTGTCCAACGGACGCTCGCTTCTATGAATAAATGTACGATTAGGCCGTCAGTTGAGTCACGCTTGACCCTCATTTATTTTTTTACCCCATCGGCCTCTGACATTTCGATGCCGTCAGTTCCGAGTAGCACTTGCGTGGCGAAAGGTGACTGCAATGTCGATTAGGCCGAGTGTGGCTTACGATGAAAGACGACGAATCAAATGAACAAATCATTCCTCCAGATCTTGCAAAGATTCCGTACCGTCAAGACCGAAAATAACCGTTTTCGTGGGCCTTTGTTGACCAGACGATCTTCGGCTACGATCAAGACTGCTTGCCGATCTCGAAGAAATGTCGAACGTGGATCGGTAGATACTGCGCCTGACCTTACTCTTGGGACGGTCGATCGTTATTCATCGGCGATTTAAATATTCGCCGTTTAAATGTCGTTAAAACGGTTACCGATCGCCCAAGTGCCTCCACCGAGAAGATCGAGAAAGATATTCTACGTTCGCATAACTTACTTGGCGGCCTGACACGCGTGAGAAACAGTAGCGCCAGTGAACCTAATCGACGCGTATAAACGCGCAAATCGGTGCGAGTGATCGTTATCGGCCGTGATCGGTAATCGTTACCTTGCGTCAACTACCGCTGAACGTCCATGTACGGCATACGTTAATCCGCGGTAGTTGTTGCCAGCCAAGTGACATGATTGCTCGGGGCAAAGACCCGAGTGATGCATCCCGCGAAGCAGTGTGTAATAAACGCCTATCGATAAATCGGCTGACTTATCCTCGGTTGGTAAACGTCTTCTGAGATGTGCTTATCGGTACGCACGGTGGCACGGTTCGATCGAGGCTCGGCGACTTGTGGTTTATAAATCCTGTCTATAAAGATCGGCTGGGGCTTTCTTTGATCTAATGATTGTAGAGTAACGATCGGTGGTCTTCATACCGAAGAGTCAGGCTATGGGGCATTCAATCTTGACCTTAGGCTGTGGGTTGAGCCACGATCCAGCCAAAACAGTGGTTCGTTTGGGCTTGGAAGACTTGGTTATGAAGATCGGCAATAAGACTGCCGAATAAAAATCGGCCATCAGACTGGCAAATGATGAGCGGTAATCAGACTCACAGAATCTAATGGGTCGGTTGGTTTACAACAAGCGATGAGGATGTGACCATGATCGGTCATTGGGAATCTGACTCCGAAGCGGAGTGGATGATCAGGTACTGGAATGGTCATCACCAACATCAAGACAGTGTTTTGGTGATCAATGAGTAAAGTGATGATCATTAATTACGAGAAGAAGTTTTGATAATCACAGAATCCGCAATCATGATCACCGGGAAGATGTTTCGATAATCAAAGAATCCGTAAGATGTTGGGTGTTTAACCAGTCTGTAATGATGATCACCGAGAATACATTTTGATAATCAAGGAATGTGTAACAATGCTTGCCACGAGCATTGAAAAAGCTTGAATGATGATCACTTAGAAGATGATTTGGTGTTCAAGCAGTCTAGAATGGCGATCACTAAGAAGATGTGTTAGTAACCAAAGGCTCTGTAATGATGATCACCGAGTACATGTTTTGGTTATCTAATAATTTGTAATAATGATCACCACGTAGATGTTTTGGTAATCAAGCAATCTGTAATGATGATCACCAATACGAAGGCGATATTTGGGTGTTCAACGCGTCTGGAATGATAACCACCATCATGCCGAAGGTGTTTAGGTGATCAAGGACTGGAATGACAATCAGAGAAGCAGCCATGCCATATTCAAGTGAATCCCCGGGTGAATATTTGTCACCCATGTCTATCACAAGAAACACACCCGGTGATGCCTCGAGTGCCAGTGTAACCAGAGACCGAGAGGCGCATCAACGCAGTTCGTCTCCGTGAACGACGCTCATTCATCATTGTTAGGAGGCGGATAACGAGTGACAGATTGGATAGCTCTGCCTATTATTCAACGATCACTGATTCGCCGGCCTCGCAGCCACTTACCTTGGCAGCATGGTCAAATCCAATACACCCTTGAATCATTCATTCCTACATGAGCCTCAGGCAAACCACAACTATCAGTTAAATAGGCTGATCATGTTTTACGACTCCTTCCATCGAGCGCTCCGATTCCTCAGACCATTATCCACTTCCTCACCATCTCCGGAAATTCGCAGCTAGTAATGATTATAAATAAACAATTGCTCAGGTACGCCTCTTTCGGAGGCCAAAATGAATAGAAAATCTTTTGATTCCCCATATTCCAGCCATTCAACTTCGTTTCTTCATTATCCACGCACCCTTGCATTGATAAGCGAATCATTCTCAATCTCGGGCACTCTAGCAGCGATTTCCCTTGCCGCGTGACGATATAAAAATCAGTTATTCGATTATAAATCATAGCGGGTGTTTGGCGAAGAGCGTGGAATCGCTGTAATAGATTAGACTGCAGCAAGGCTCGTGAATGCGATACGGCGAGCACGAAGGGTGCCGTAATACCAACGGATGTATGCGAGTACTACTATGGCGAGCAAAATATCGGGTCGGAATGGGTGCCTCGGGCTTAAGATTTGTGACGTTCGGGCTCAACACTATACTTATCGTAATATTGCAGCCTAATGGCGTGCATGGAAAAGCCCAAGCATCCGCAACTTTCGTATACATACATGTGGACCTATATATACATGTTGGGAAAACTTATATTTTGAATCCGTTATATCGTTGTAAAGTTGGCTGTCATCATCCCCGGCTGTTTTGAAGATCAAGGGATCTTTGAATGTGGTGACCGGACTGACCTCGAAATGATCCTTGTTCAAATATGCTTCCGTTTATTCGACGGCGATTTCGCAGACATTAGGGCTTACACACACACGGGAACAAAATCACTTTTCTCTATCCACCTCTATTTTATATATATATATAAAATAGTACTATTTTATATATATATATATATGGGGTAACCCATTTTAATCTTACACCTTACTTATCTCGAAAAATATTGTTTCGATCAAGTATTGAGTACAATACCACTTCTAGGATTCAGAAGACATGTTAAAAAAAAATCTTTTTTTCCAACACTCAACTCGGCGACGCTAGCCATGTTGAGTTTTGGACAAAAATATTTTTTTTAACATCCCCTTTTGAATGGATCATTGACATGTTTTTTTAAAAATGGGATCATGAATTTTTTGCACCAAAACATTTATCAGGCCAAAACTAACAACTTTTGTAGGAAAAGGCTTTTGATAACGTTAATAATTTTTAGGTTGGAATATCATTTTTTAATATTTCAACGCTATCCAGAATGTATCACGAGGAGACCTTCAACATCCCTAGCGTAAGTGTGCGTGTGAGTTTGTTCGAGTTTGTTTGACAACGAAAGTAACCATCCGCAGATACCTAATCCTTGTTTGGGTTTGTTTGGGTTATCGAACAAACCCAAACAAACTCACACACACGAACACTTACACTACAAATGCTGAATACTTTACGTCCTCGTGGAACACTCTGGATAGCGTTGAAATAGTGAAAAATGGTATTCCAACCTAAAAATTATGAACGTTATGAAAAAACCTTTTCCACAAAAGTTATTAGTTTTGGCGTTATAAATGTTTTGGTGAACAAATTCATGATCCCATTTAAAAAGAACATATCGGCCATCTTAACGACGCCATATCGAATGATGGACCAAATTTTTTTTTTAACGTCCCCCTTTGTACTCTAATTGTAAGAGTTTTTTTTTAATATACTCAATGGGTTATCAGAGTAGTATTTTTCGAGATAATTCAGGTGTCAGATTAAAAAGGCACACCCGGTATACATACATACATACATACATACATGTGTATATATATATATATATATATATATATATATATATATATATATATATATATATATATATATATATATATATATATATATGGGGCATTCCATACCAATTCGACCTGGGTCTGACCCTCGTCCCCTCAAATCTGGTTCCCGATTTTCCTATCATTACTCTCACTCTATCAAGCAATTACAATTGTTTTCAGATTTTTCAAAATAAATTTGAGCGGGTCATGAATTTTTTAATTTTTTTTTTGTACACCTCGATATCCTGTAATCGAAGAATCCGAAAAAATTCCCAAAAAGACAGTGTCAGATGTAAAAAATGTTGGTGTAAAATTCATAATCTCTGGACTTTTGCTTCAACCCCTAATTAGATTTTTTGTCAACCATGATGAAAGAAATCGAAAATTACAAAATACACTTTAGAAAAATCGGAAAATAAATTCAAAAAATCTGGTATTATGCATACAAAATTTCGAGAAACAGTCTACAGTAAATTGACCTCTGCTTCTTATGTTTTTCATTTTTTTTTGCTCAAAAAGCTAAAAAACGGGTTCAAGCAAAAGCCCAGACCTTATGAATTTTACACCAACATTTTTTATATCTGACACTGTATTTTTGGACATTTTTTCAGATTTTTTTATTACGGCCATCGAGGTGGTCAAAAAAAATTCAAAAATTCATGACGCCCTCAAATTTTTTTTGAAAAATCCGAAAAAAATTGTAACTGCTTGATAGAGTGAGAGTAATGATAGGAAAAATCAGGAACCAGATTTGAGGGGTCGAGGGTCAGACCCAGGTTGAATTGGTATGGAATGCCCCATATATATGAATGCCCCATATATATATATATATATATATATATTCCCAAAAGGAAGGCGAACCAAGAATTTCCACGTCGTTTGCTTTTGCCTACGTGTCACAGTGCCCCTGCCCAAAATTCAGACCCTTATACACCACTGTAAGTCTCCATTTCCTCCTTTTTTTGCACACTTCCGTCTCTCAGTCAGTCGAAAAATCCCTTATAAGACGAAATTCCATCCCGGGTCAACTTCAAATGCGGCTTCTTTTCTTATATAGAACTCAAAAGAAACAATTACAACAGGACGACATTGAATAGGTCAACATCCGGGGGTGGCAAATTTCGACTGAATAGTTCACGAGGCTTGGTCCAGTAAAATTACACAATATCTAACAACAATAATTATCAAGAAAATAATAACAATGCTGAGTAATATTAATAATATTAATATAATAATAGTAATAATATTCCAAATGGAAACTTGATTCAAAGGAAAAAAAAACTTGACGAAAATGAAGATTATTTTTATATTAATGTAATAGGAGATCAGGGGCAAGAAGGAGACAGACAATGCAAAATTGCGACGACTCCGCACACAGGAATGCATATGATAATCATGATAATAATACTGTTATCGTCATTCTTTTATTTTGTTTTCATTCATTCTATTTTTCATTGCTTCTGTTGTTGCTATTGGCATTGAGGTTCCATATTCGATGATTAATATTATTCTTTTTATGAAATAACATAAAATAAAGTAATCGTAACAGGAAGAGTAATAACAATTTAAATAGAAAAAATTACAATAAAAATGCTAAAACCAACAGCAGTGTCGATAATTATAATAATAATAACAATATGATTTGTAATAATTTCCCTTTATACTGATATTGTAATTTTCTATTTAGTAGTAGTAGTAGTAAACGTGTTTATTGACAGTGTCTGGTATGCATATGAGGGGTCAGGTTTACATATTTATAGCGTTTTTTTTTTATAGTCCGGCACTGCCAATGAGCCATCGATCGAAGTCCTTCAACTCATTTTTCTATTTATTATTCATTCTAATCAAATTCATTCTTTCATAGTTATTATCATTATGGTCTCATATTCTATTATTATTATTCTTACAAAATAAAATGAAATAATAGTACCAATAACAGTATTAATAACTTAAACATAAGTGTAAAAAAAATAATAATGACAATAATAATGGCATTTGGAATAATATAGGAACTACAGTAAAATGGTAATAATGGTAAATGGCATTATGGCTCCTCATACTGTTATTGCTATTTTTATAACATTTAATTCTATTTTTTCATGTATTTACTATTCATTCTGTTATTGTTGTCATCATTATGATCCTATAGGTCATAGGTCATCATAATTATTATTATCATTATTGAATGGAACAAAATATAGTATTAGCTACAGACGATAAATCAAAGAGAAAAAATAACCAAGAAACTATACCAGTTTTAATAGTTAAATTAAAATCATTAAATTAAAAATATAACTATAAAAAAATTAAAAGTAAACTATACCAGTGTTGAGCATTAAAAATAAAATAATTAATTAATAAACAATACCAGTGTTGATAACAAAAATCTGCTCTGACTGCGCGTCTTATCAAAGTCCACGAGTAAGTAAAACAAACAAGTAGTAAAGCACTCGAATTCGTACACAGGTTTACGGGGACTGAGTAACCGACGATCGGTGAAACCATGCGGAACGATAACCTCAATAGGTTCATCAGAGTGCGCCGTGAATGCCCAGGGCGAATGGGGGGGGGGGGGGGGCATTCCTGGCTAGCAAAGATGTACTTACGTCAATACGTATAAATCAGCGAGATTAGCCAAGGCGTGAATGAGTTTAGTCGAAAGGTCCCGTTTTTTCCGCAATTTTTTGTTCCCTAGGGACGAGCTGAACGATGACGACTACACCAGTTTATACCCTTTGTGCCCCCCCCCCTTCCCAGTGACAATGCAAAAAGAGCAAATAAAAAAATTTACCTTTTTTCTTCGTCTTCATGTTCCACTTCGGTTCGTATCTCTTTGCCATCCTCGCAAAAATATATTTTTAAGCTGCCGCGAGTGGAAGCACGGCTCATCGGCCTCGCGCTATGTTAGTCGTTAATTAAGCACCCCTCCTGATGCCTTCTCGAGCGCGCCACCCCGAAAGTCTTGCAGCATTCCAGCCCCGTTTTCCAGGTCACGTGACTTTTTTTACGCGAAATTTTCGATTCGAATTGTGGAAATGAAAACTATAAGAGTTATCGAAATTTCGCACTAAAATCGTGATAAGAGACTATTTAGTAGCATCCAGATAAGAATAAATAGTGGGAATAATAATAATAACATTTGTCGAAATCATATGATAAAAAATATGGATAAAAAATGAATAATTGATTTAATGATTAATAAGACAATAATCATAAAAAGTTTGTATCTTGAACTTCCGATTTCACCCCCTTAAGGGTTGATTTTTGGAAAACCCGGAAACGAGTACTTTTTCATTTACTTCGAAAAGTGTATAAACCAAGTTTCGTGTCAATCGGGCTACGGAATAAAATTTCCCGTACAAACTTTAATACAAACTTTAACAGCAGTTTAGGCTGTGCGATCATCTGTCAGTCAGTCAGTCGGTTAGGTCTTGTGATTTTATATATATTGATTTGCGAAGTGCGGATAGGGCGTGATAAAAAAGAGTTCAATTGGGAAGGGTAACACGTAAAAACCCGCAAGGGTATACGTTGGAACTCAAAAAATGAGAAATTAAAAAACAATCGATAAGGGTAGATAAGTTGTCTGTAAACGAGTTGTTTAGCTTTATGAAAAATAAATCTAATGAATAATAATATTAGTAACAATAAAAAATATTAATAATAACTTAAATAATCGGAAATTGCAGATAACTTATCCCTAAATGAGTTGTTTGAGTTTATATGGATGATAAAAATTAATAATAACAATGACAAAGAATTATAATAATAACTAAAAGATAAGTACAAACAATAAATCTGTAAACGAGTTGTTTGGATTTATTTGGCTTTATAATAAATAATATAAAATTAATAGTAATGATAATAATGAATAATAATAATATTCCGGACGGGGAGTGTCTCCCCGTTCGGATATCGGACGAATAAGCGTGTTATTCGTCCGGATAGCGGCTCAGTTCACGCCGTACTTCCAGTAGGCGTACATATTATTGTGATTCATGTCAGCTTGTATCCGGACGAATAACATATATAATCGTCCGGATAGAATGTGTTAAATTGTTAAACAATCTATCTGGACGAAAAATTTACACGTATTCGTCCAAATAAAATCTTTATAATTTTGTTCGGGTTTGATTGGGTCTGTTTGGGATTGTTTGGTTAGGGCGTTATGCGGCGTGAACTGAGCCGCTATCCGGACGAATAACACGCTTATTTGTCCGATAAGCGGACGGCTAGCCGCAGCGTTAATAATAACTAAAATTATTATTTTCATTTGCATAATAGAAAAAAGCACACATAAACCTCGTTGATGAAAATTGTTCGTGGTTTGTTTAGTACATATAGTGTAATGTGAAAATTGTTTGTTTAGCATAATATAAAAATTTATATTTTATATTATTTGTTTTTTAACAAATAATACAAAATATAAATTTTTTATAATTAATAATATAATTATATAAAATAATATAATTAATAATAAAATATAATTTTTATATAATTAATAATAACAATAACAAAGAACAATAATAATAACCAAAAAATAATAAGCGCCACCAAATTATCTCTAAACGAGTTGTTTGAGTTTGTTTGGATAATAAAACAAGCTAACCCAAACTTTGTTGATTGAAACCCCTCGTGGTTCAGGATATTTTTGTATATTTACGTCGCGCGAACGAGTGCTTGAGTTTTCCTCGTTTTCCGCATAGTTTTCCCCGTAGTGAATTTTTCGCCACCGGAGCATACAAGAGCGCCCTTCCCATTAATCCCATCAAAGGGAAAGGCTTTTCTTCCATTTCCCTCTCATCCATCCGTGATCGGCTTTTGCCGGTGCTCATCGTCGTCGTCGTCGTCGTCGTGAATTCACGCAGAACAGCGGAGATCGCGGGAGCAGCTCGGTAATTAGAAATTCTTGCTCCTTCGATTATCCACCCCGACCCTCATCCATGTTGGAGCTCGAAGGCTCTTTTCAATTTTTTTCCCCAAGATTCCACCCTTCCACACTCGACGAGGGCCAAGATTCGTCCTCGTCTGCACAGGGTTGACTACCTCTCCACCGCTTTCTAATTAAGGAAACCAGAGTAGAACTTTTCGACTGAGGAACGTCTCGGGAAGGAAAAAGTCTCGGGCGAATTCAAATTTCGTGAATACGATGCTTAACGAAGCAACAAAACGAAGCATCAAACATCGCAGAAAAACGCGGAAGAAAAAAGTACGAAAACAAACCAATGGAGCTTTTTTTGCTATTTTAGCTGAGAGTGCGGAACAGCAGCGAAGAGAGGGATTATTTTTTTGGTTTTTATCTGCGTTGAATCTCAGATCGAAAGCTCCGGTTGGTGAACGTTATTTTGATAAATGATAAATTTGTCAAACAATACCGAATTTTTATTTTACTTTTATTTACCTTTATTTATTTGTTTATTTATTTATTTATTTATTTATTTATTTATTTATTTATTTATTTATTTATTTATTTATTCATTCATTTATTTATTTACAAATCCATTTATTTATCGATAAAGAGAGAAAAAAGGTACGCAAGAGATATACCTCGAGGAAAGGATAAAGATCGATAAATCCTCGAGAGCGAGGGGCAAAAGAAACCTCTCTCGGACAACATAATAGTCCACTGATGTGTATCGTGTGCGTGTACGCGTTGCTCTTTTTCGTTCTCTCCTCACTTGCTGAGGACGTTGCCACCTCCAACGTGGTATGCGTTTGGACTTCTCACCATCACCCCCTCCCCCTCTTCCATCTATCGAACTTCCCGAGGTGCATTTTATCATTTTTCGTGGCTAAGGACAAAACCTCCGACAGTACAAGATGAACTCAACTGCCTAGGGTGAAATAGGGGAACGAATATAGCGCTCGAGATAATGTGATATCCCTGTGCAATTTTCACTAATTTACATTCGTTGATTACTGGTCACAGATGAAGGGATCGAGAAAATCGATCTGCCGATTATTCTCGTCCGGTTCCATCGGGTTGTGGAGCCATTGGTAGTCTCGACACGCTCCAACAGGGAGAGCCTTATCTTCGACGCATTTTTCTCTCCTCGGCTGAGAGTCAATCGTAAACACGATGCTTCCCCCATCCAATTTCGTCTGCGTTAATGTTACTTTCGAGGAGGCAGGAGTTATCCGGCAGCTCGGTAGGGTGATCAGGCCGAGGAAGACCCTATGGAAAAGAGCACAGCACTGGACTCTGAATCCGAGATATTTCGCGCGTTAAGCGAATCTCGTTATTCCAAGGAGAAAAAGAATCCGCGAAACGAGAGAGAGAGAGAGAGAAAGACGCGTTAATGGGGCAATAAAACGAGTCACGATTCCTCGTGGCTCGGGGCCAAGATCGATATACTTGTGGAGAAGAGCCTCAGTCTCCATCGGGAAACTTCCACACAAACGCTCCCATCCTCAAAGATTAAAAAGCCCAGTAACTAAGCAGAGAAAATCTTGGTAAAAATCGTCGGGTCTGTAGGGGACCGGATGCTGAGAAATCTCATGGAAATCATCGGCACGTACTCGGCCGGCAACCGCGAGCTCCGACAATCGTGGCTACTCCTAAATCTGAAGAGTCCTCGGTGCTTCGAACGGTCAGTGGTCGATCACAATCTAACCCGCCGAGCCACTAAACTCCGAATGAGGCTTGATTCTCCGCGTATCGCGATTTAGTTTCTACTGGAATCATCTTCTCTCATGTTTTTTTTCCTGCTCGCTTAATCCTGATCACGTGCGACCACGCACTTCATGGAAATCCGTGAGTTGGTGCACAAACGGTGTTTGACTTAAAGCAGAATTCAAGCTGGGTGCCTGAAAGTTGTGGCAAGGTGATGTGTCCAATGGAAAAGACCGTGCATATTCATGAGACATGATGTATTGAAATGTGACCACCGTTGGTGGCTTTTGCAGCGTAAGGTTTCTTAGCAGCCCGTCGAAAGATCATCGGGAACATCCACCATGAGATTCCTATGAGAATTGAACCCGTTGCACTGGAGGTCATCAGGAAAGTCCCTTAATGCACAATAGTGCATCGAGTAGGCATAGTGTCGATAACAAATGTCCAGTGTATGGCAGGTCCATTTGAGGTGGAACCAGACTGTGGCCATCATCATGCGAACCTCCTATGAGGTTCTGCAATTGTTGATAGGAACCCAGGGCGCTGCAGATCAGATTGAGTCGGACGCCACCTGCCAGCATCATCAGAAATATCCTTTATGAGGTTCCGGAGTTATTGACACCTCTCCAATGTCCCGCAGATCTATTAGAGGCGTAGCAGCCTACCAGCACCATAAGGAAGGTCTCGTGTGAGGTTCTGAAGTTATTGATAGCGGACCAGTGTACTGCGAATACAGTTAAGTTGGGAGCAGCCTTCCATTATCATCAGGAAAGTTCTTGAGGTTCTGAAGTCATTCACAGCTGCGCCGTGTCCTGCAGATCCAATTGAGATAGATCATCGACGTTCCACAACCTTTTCCAGCAGTCCAGGATATCAAAAATGTACAGTTTCCGTGCCGATAAGCTGCCGCCATCGTCCGAAAAGTCCCTCATGGGGTTTTGGAAGTTTCTACAGCAACCCAGAATATCACAGATGTATTCAAGGTAGAAAGGGGCTGGGTTCATAGCCATGAAAATCCCCTTTGAGGTCCTGGAATTGTTTACAGCAGCCCATGACATTGCCGATCCAGATGAGGTGGAAACAGTTGGGGTTCGCTACTAATAAAACGCAGTTAACAATCCCATCCTCGCAAAATGAGCTCGGAATAGTTAACGACAGATACATCGATACCGTTTAATCGAAATGCCGGTGGGGAGTTTCCAAGATCTCTCTCTCCCTCTCTCTCTCACTCACTCGATCGCGGAGCGATGAACACGCCAATATGTCTCGAGTGAACTAGGCCACCAGGGGGCGCTCGTGCTCGTTAATTCCGGTATAATGACCCGCCGTAAAAAGGGGGGGGGGAATAAGAGATCGAAAACTTCAGACAAGTCAAGAGACGGAATTAGAACAGCTGAATTAATTATCCTGGCTATCTCGACGTGCTTGGCCTGTCCTCGTATATACTTTCGGAGGACGCTGCATTCGTTCCCGCTGCTGTGATGTTATCGAACGATGTGACTCGAATTCGGGAGACCCTTACCCCGTCGCGTTTGACTCGCGCGGGCCCGCTGACCTTGTTTGTCTATTCAGAGTTCTCCACGCCTCGGATACAATATTTACCGCTGTGACGCCGACAAAAATCCTAGCTGGTCAAATCTTCACGGAAATTGATCGGAATGAAATATTTGTATTGAAAGAAAAACAGGTAAAAATTGGTACCCAACAGTGGTGGAGGTGCGGTCAGCGTGCGGCTTTGGCGACCTTCCGTATCAAGCGCCGTTGGCCTTGGGCAATACTCAGATGGGTGACCGCGTTGACCGCGCCCTGGCTATGTCTCCGACTACCAAGCGGGAGGCAGTTTCGCCAAGTTTCCGGTGATGAATGCCACTACACCCGGTCCCTATCGGCACAAGTTTTTCCCAGTTTCCCCAATTTTCCCCAGTTTTCCCCAGTTTCCCCAGTTTTCCCCAGTTACCCCAGTTTCCCCAGTCTTCCCCAGTTTTCCCCAGTTACCCCAGTTTCCCCAGTTGCCCCAGTTTTCCCGTTGCCCCAGTTTTCCCGTTGCCCCAGTTTTCCCCAGGTTCCCCAGATTTTCACAGTGCCCTCCAGCGATCGCGCTACGTCAGTGCTTTTGGGAACGAGTGGCTACTAGCTGGAAATATTGACATAACACGTGTAGGGGGGTCAAAGTACTAGGGTTTCTTTAACATTCCTATACATTTTTATCCAATAACGGAAACGAAGAATAACGTTTGCCAATATACATCGAAGGTCACACGACGCTCCTGTGAGCTCTTGGCTTCGGTAAGAAAAAAAGATAAATAAGAATAGCAAAACAAAAAAAAACAGTAAATTTAATCACGCTCGGAGAATGCCTTGCTCGCGTTCGCCCTTCAGCCTCGGGATCATGGCTGCGCAACGCGATTCTCTTCTTCTTTTTCTCGTACGAAATTGAAATCCCGACAGCACGTGGGGAATTAAACGACTCCCACGGGGGATAAGCAGTGGGAAAAGTGGGGGCGGGGGCAGAGCGCAAAGAGAAAAGTGAAAGCGAGCGCAAAGAACGTAAAGAGAATCTCCTCTCTCGCATGAGGGGGAGAAGGAGAGGCGCGTGACACGCGTACATTCGAAATGGATGAGTTTCGGTTTTCAGGAACTTCGTTTTGTTACGAACACGTCACGGGGAAGCTTCTTTATATCGCTCGCGGTTCTCCCGAAAGTGGAGACCTGGATCGACACTCACGAGGCTTATCTGGCTCACGTTACTTGAAATTCTGTCTGCGCCTCTTTTCTTTGCGCTTTTTTTTCTTCTTTCTTCTCTCCCGTGCCATCGCTGCCTTTACAATGTGGATGCGTCAACACTCGGACGTTATCATTTTTCATTCGAACCACTCGGTGATTGAGCCTTTGAATTTTTTATCAACTTTTTTTTTTTTACTTTCCTCTAAAGTGCAGTGGAATTTTTCTTCCGGGCTCTAATTCGTTTTTCGCGGAGATGAACAAGGTCGGAGTAAGGTGCCTGCGGGTAATAAGGCCTAGCTAAGGAATATTTGAAATAAAATGAAAAATATCCAATTCAATCAAAATATTTTAATTATAGTCATTATTTCAGTTCAGTTTCTATAAAATATAAACGGAAAATGGTAACTTGTACCATAAACAAAAACAAAATTAAACATTTTTGAAAACCTTGATAGAGGGCATTATTTTACTATGGTAGGATAATAAGGCCTACGGCTTTAAGGGGTGAGATGCAGTCAGAAATTTCAAAAAATCGATTTTTCATACATATTCTTGAAGTGTGATGTTTCGAAAATATTCGCTGATAATTGCAAGTCAATCCGATGAATAGTTTCCGGGATATCCCACAATTAGTGAAGGGGCGTCGGGTCCCCATGGCAGGTAGCGGTTGACAAACGCGCAAACGATAATGCCCGGGAAGGCAGAATGCTTCGAAGACAACGACAAATTGATATTTTGGAAGCTTCCACATCGGCAGACGCCCTGTTATATGGGCCAGGAATTGATGATTCGATGTAAGTAATTTTTTAATTAGTATTTCTATACATAAATCAAGTGTAAAATTGGAAAACTCTTTCAGAAATTTTCAAAAATGTATTACTCAAAAACTATGAACTTTAGAAAATTTTTATAAAGAATATTTTCGTTTTAAAATTGTCCAAAATATTATTAAAAAATCATTCGTCCCGAAAAACTTTAATTTTTTGAAAAATTGTTTCAACAATTAGCTATAAACAACTGAATGCTCAACTTTTCGGTAAAAGAATTGTGATATTCGGATTCAGCGGATCAAAATACATCAAAATAAGTTTAGCTTCATCCATCAAGCTCAAAATTTTACGAACATATAATACTGTATCCACATCGAAAAACTTTGAATGCGTTTTTCTCAAAACTATGTTTTTCAAGTCGGTGACCACTATAATTTAAAAACCACTCCATGGATTTTAATGAAATTTGGTGTGCTTATAGATAGCATTAAAAACTAATCCTTAATCAAGGGATTTTTATTTTTGTTGAAAATTTCAATTTCTTTAAAACAATAAACGAGCGATTTTTCAGTCGAAAATCGAAAGTTATCTGTCGGAGGCCGCCATTTTGTTAATTTTTGGAAAAAAGTTCCGATAAAGGACTAGATTTATTAGTAACTAAAGATTTTTTTTTGTTTTTTTATTTCAGATGATCCAGTAAAATTGTATGATGGTCACCGCAAAACACTACATGCCGAAGGGGGTCCGACAAAGATGGCGATATTTTTATAAATAATCAATATTTTTCTTTGAAAGTTTGTACAAGTCAAGTTGAAATATAACATAAAAAGTCTGTATAACCACTTTTGTAAAACAAACTTAATTACTATAAAAAAAAATTATTGAAAATCCTTGTTTTTCACGCCTCTGACTGCATCTCAACCCTTGACATACTTAAATAATCAAACTATACGTAAAATATTTGGTGTTTGAGATAAATAATCCTGTGTAGCTTTGCATGAACTCAAAGTTCGTCTTTGCACTGCTCGGACAGCTGACACCAGGTCGTTTTCTGACTACAACTGACCACTAAAAATAGCGATTAATTAATTAGTAATAAAAATGCGTACTACTTATTTACATTCGTAACATCTTAAAAACAATGTAGAGTACATTATACAATAAACAAACGTTGCTACAAGAAATCGGAGGATAATAAGGCCTATGGTTAAATTTAGTAGACCTTAAGGAGGTACGGTGATGACCATGCTAGGAAACTTAGAGTCTATTTCACGCCGCAATATCGCCACGTTTTAGTTCTATGTATATGGCCTATTTTTCGAGAAATATTTTTTAAGTATTGCATTTCGAGTTTCCTATTATTTTTATAATATGCAAACAACCTTAATAATCTACTACTCGACTTCAGTAGTACGCCATATCGTTGACGTTTAGCATCGTCGCATTTTCGGTGGCTGTCATCGGTTCCACGCGCCCGGCTTATTATTTTTTGTAGCCGGTTAACATGGAGAATGAGAATACTGTGGAAGTTTATCAAAAGAGTAACGGGATTGTACCTGAAGTCCAGTTTAGAGACAAATGTAGATTCCGACGGAAAAGAATTAGAAAATGAAAAGATAATATTGCGATTGCAAATAAAAAACGTCGCGTTGAAGTTAACCTCAATGTCCAATGTCCAATCTGTCCAAAGTCAAAACATATTTCATCGATCGTTATGTTATTTTTCCCTTTCCCAATTTTCACAATATTTGCAGGTATAAAAAGGAACGTTTATTTTATATGACGGTTCTCCCATGCTGAATTTATATATAGATGCGTTGTATAGGTACATGTCGCCAGAAAAATTGAGATGCCTTTGCTGTACGTAAAAGAACTTCAAGTAAATATCGACGAAAGGCCCTTTATAACCCATTAAAAAATGTACGGCTTCGCACAATCATATTTTTAATTCGCGTTGAAAATATCCGATAGACGAATCAAATTTGCGCGGGTATCCGGCGTTGCCACACGTCGAGCAAGATGGCTGCTGTTACGTCACGAGAAGTCTCGCTCTCCGAAAACTTCAGTTTTTGCGACTTTATTTCTAAATTTATTTCTTATTTCTGCGGTGAGCTTTCCAATTCAAGGTGCCTTGTCGATCACAAAGATTCAACGAAGGCAACCATTGCAATCGCAAAACGCAACCATTGAACGCAAACCGGTATGAGAATATTTTTCTGAAACAAATGAAAGGTATAAGCACCTTAAGGGAGACTTTGTCCTTGGAGTGCCATATTTCAGGTGTTTACATTTTATTTTTTTTAAAGGAAACGAGTAAAGCTTTTTGAGTGCGGTTTTTTTCTTGCTTTTATTCATGGTATACAGAACGTTAAAAAAATTCTTTTTGAAAAAAAAACCAAGATGGCGGCCGTTGCAGCTCCGCGAAAACAGGTCCTCAAATCGCGGGAGGTAAACGGCTGACATCACTGCCCCTCTCTGTTGATCTGCAACACAAATTCAAAGCATATTATCAATCTGTGACTCTTTGGTCATGGAATGACGGATGGGTTTTTCGTTTAGTACAAATGTCGGAAAATGGCGGCAATTTAAAAAAAATCGAATTCTCGCGTTTTTTTTTCGCATAAAAAGATAAATAATAAATGCAAAAATGTATCTATCGAAAAAACGATCCGTCATTCCGTGAAGACATATTTTCTGAGTATGCTCTCCAAATTTCAGGTCGATATGTTAATTACAGCGGTCAGGAGAATGTCAGCCATTTTTAAAAACGTGTTTTCGAGAAAAACTCGTTTAAAGTTTTGTCATGTGTTTACACAAATGTGTTTATAATTACCGTTAATCGGCAATGCCTGGCCCATAGAGGCATACCTCCTCTTCTTCTAGCTGCTCATGTTGAGCCGCTAACATATCCCGCATCTCCGCAAGGACAAAGTCTCACTTAAAAACGCTGTAATAAAATTACACCGATTTTTTCCCTCATTGCCTCACTCGTAAATATCCGTCTAAAAAAATTTCACCCTCAAACCCTGACAAATTTTCATAAAAATGGAATATGTTGACAGCACTACGAAAATAGCATCAGCATTTTTTTAATAAAAAATATGAGCAGTCCTTGCAAATAGTATAAATTTTTTTTTTATTAAAAATGGTATAAAAAACATTCTAAAAAATACAAAAATTGGCCATCACTCCAAACCAGTATAAGAATACTAAAAAAAAAACTATGAACGATATATTCAATTTCGTAACGCTGTAATAAAATCTAGCAATTTTTTCACCACTGCCTCACTCGTAAATATCTCTCAAAAGGAAAAAATGTTCACCCTCAGCGATCCCTGACAAAATTCGTAGCCCCGCGACTCAGAAGGATTTCGAATATGCCAAATTCCACATTCGAATGCAAAATGAACAATGATAGCAAGATATGGCCATAGGGTGTCGTCAAAACGTCACATCAAGCAGTGAAAAAAACACGAGAAATCTTTCGAACCCACATATCCGCGTGAATTTCGTGACGAATCGATTTCTTTGCTTTTTTTTCATTCACCAATGGGATGGTTATTCCTTTGGCCCTGTGTACGAGATATGCACTGCGTCGGTCGTTCGGAAGGTTTAGCGACGACAAGGTGGCGTCATTATGCCGGCTTTTACTTTACGCAAGAATCGACAAATTTTCAAAGGAGGAAGGGTGTTAAGTGCTAGCAGCTCTCCTAGCACAAGGGCCGCGAATGGGAGCGAAGTGTACGGGAGATGGGATGCCCAAAATACGCTCTCCATACATCTAGCGTGGAAAGCCCTTGGTGATTCAATTCGATACAATCGGAGAGTAGATTCTACGCTCGGGAGATAAATCGCTCTCGTATATACGAGTCCCGTCCGAAAGGGCGTCCCTTAACACGGCGTGGACCCTGTACTGAGAGTTCCTCCTCTTCATCCTGCCACGTTAAGGGGTATGAATAACCTTGGAATTTCAAAAAATCGATTTTTGGTTTATTTTATTTTCTTATTGCGTAGAGTCTTAAGGCGTTACCCCACTTGTAGCGCAAAAAAAGGCCTTTTCCATGATTTTTTAAAAAGAAAACTACAAAACTTTTTTAATCGATCAATATACCATCTTAAAGAACACATCTTGAAGAACTTTCAGTAATATTTTTATTGAAAAATATTACATTGTTTAGTGGCAAATGGCCGTCAATGAAATAATGTTTTTATATACACGGTTTGCGGTGACCAACATTGCGGCGAAGTGGATCATCTGAAAAAAAAAATGCGGATGGATTTAGTCAAATATAAGTATAAACTAGTCTTTAATCGAAGGATTTTAAAAAATATTCATTTTTCACAAAATGGCGGACAGTCAAAGTTAATGGTTCGATTTCAACGAAAAAAACGGCCGTTTTTTGGCTATAAAACGGCCATTTATTTTCGAAAAAAAAATCGAACGATTAAAGACTACATTTTTATGTATTAAATGAGCCTGCAAAATTTCAAGAAGATCGGTTCATTAGTGTTCGAGTAATCTTGGTCATCGACTTTAGAAATGCCATTTTGAGAAAAACGCGTTTAAAGTTTCTCTTTCAACGCTCTTTCAACGCGGATTCTTCTCTTTCAACGCTCATATCTCAGTCAATTTTGTTCGGATTGACTTGAAATTTTCAGGACATATTCTCAGATACTTATACTTAAAAAAATGCAATAAAAAAATCGATTTTTTCAAAATCGCAAGTGGGGGTATCCCCTTAACTTTGATTTGGTTCAAAGATTTTGTAAAAATTCAAAAGATTGACCGAGTTATGACGATTTTAGTGGAGCAGGTCAGAACGTCCCGTTGCGTTGTGGCTCTAACGCTGTTTCGAAATTCTATGGTTTCTGAGGGCATTGGTATGACTTTTAGTCAAGTAAAAGGGACGAAAACCCAGCACTTTTTAGCGTAGAATATGAATTTTTGATTGAAGATAGATAGTTGCACAATGAAAATAACCCCAATAAAATGTTGATCTTCAACTCGCCCCAACCCTCAGAATTAGGGGTTGAAACCGTAAAAATGGCCGTATCTCGATAATCAATAGCCCGATCAAAAAAAGTTTCAAACAAAAGTTGTTTGGAATAATGAAATTCGTATAAAGTTGTCCGACGCCCAACCCCCTATCTTTGAAAATAGCAGCACAAAAACGATTCGAAAATTCGGGGGTGTCTGCGTCAGTGAAGCTCTCGTGTTTTTGTGCCGCTATTTTCAAAGATAGGGGATTGGACATCACATAACTTTATACGTATTTTATTATTTAAAACAACTTTTGTTAAAACAATTTTTTGATTGGCCTATTATTTAACGAAATACGGCGATTTCTAAGTTTTCAACCCCTATTTCTTAGGGTTGGAGCGAGTTGAGGGGCAAATTTTTATTGGGGTTACTTTCAGTATGTAACCATCTACCTTCGGTAAAAATATGATATTCTACGATAAAAAGTGCTGGGTTTTCGTCTCTTTTACTGGACTATTTGTCCAACCAGGCTGTTTGATTGTTATACGGTGCAGGAGTCGCAGATTGAAGGTACGAAAAATAATTGTGATTTTTTTCTCAACCAAGTAGTCCATACACCAAGGCACTTTCTTACAATTAAATTTTTCATATGACACTTTGAACAAAAGAGTGTATTTCGTAGATGGAAATTTTAAATAAAAGATGTTTAATTGTTTTACTAGCTCCATTAGTAATGGAGATATAAGCGACGAAAATTAATCGCATCACCTGTCATTCATCGTTTCGTCCCTTTCACTCATCGTTCCGTGTCACTCATAAAAATGTTCCTTGTTCATATCTCCATTAGTAATGGAGCTAGCAAAAAAAATTAAAGAGACATTTTTTATTGTCAATTTAAAAAGAAACATCTTTTATTCCTAACTTTTTTCTACAAAATGTACTTTTTCGACACAATCGTCGTTATAACAATTAAATTGTTTATAACGAATAAAAACGTTTCTAGAACAAAATAAATGTCCTATTCGTATTGCTCGTACCCGACACCATAAAGGACTACCGAAAATATTGAGCAGACCCAAACATTTATACGAAAATTGTATACGGATAAAGTGTATTTAGTACGTTTTCTTATCTTGCGTTTATCTCGAAAGTATACTTTGCAATTTGGCATACGTCATATCTCAAAATCTAATCATCTGATTTACTTCAAATTTGCACTAAACATATTTTATAACATGTTCAATCGACAGACCGGATGATTTTTTCATATGTTCCTCCATTTGTTAATAAAAAATCGTTTAACGTCGTCATTTTTGGTCGAAAAAAACTTTTTTCAAAACAGTGCAATTTATCTAAATTTTAAAATTTAGAAAAAGTATCCAGAGGGTTTGTAGCTTCACTATTGTACTAAAAGTATACTGTTACATTTTTTACTTTAGATAAATCTAGTTACCGGAATCACGTACGCGACCGAGCCGTGCGGAGGCTACAGTCCCGAGATTAAATGACAATGATTACGTTCTTTATATATATTATGTAATAAAAAAAACGATGACATGTCAATACTATGTACTATCTGTGTGCGAAAGATCGACCTGATCATACCAATACCTGAGACGAAAAAAAAATTCAAGGTTATGCATGCCCCTTAATATCGCTGACTACATGAGTTTTTTCTTTCCCTCCGTTTCTGCTTGTTCCAACGTTCGGCAATTAAATATCCATTTTATTATTTATATTTTTATTTTTTATTTTATGTAGGTACCTGTTTATTTTTTCATTTTATTTACTCAAAAAAATGTTTAATGGGCAAGTGACTCGTGTTTGTATAGCTCTCGTGGTTCGAATATACATCAGGTGGTTCATTCTTATATGTCCGGCTGAATATCTCGAAAAGTATCAAGGGTGTGAAAATCATTGGGACAAAAATTTAAGGGATGTATGATTTCAAACGATACTCAGGGAGGGTATTTTACTTTTTATTCCAGGCTACTAACCATCGGCATTTTTAGTTCCCTTGGTCTATAACTATTGTCTAAAAACTTTGTATTGTAAAATAATGTATTTTTCAGATGCTTGTAACAAGCAGAATGATCCACTGTCGTCGAATATCCATAAGTGAATATCTATAAGTCGAATATACATAAGTACGAATATCCATAAGTCGAATATCCATAAGTCGAATATACATAAGTCGTATATTCATGAGTCGAATATCCATAAGTCGAATATCCATAAGTTGAATATCCATAAGTCGTATATCCATAAGTCGAATATACATAAGTCGTATATTCACAAGTCGAATATCCATAAGTCGTATATTCATGAGTCGAATATCCATAAGTCGAATATCGATAAGTTGAATATTCATAAGTTGAATATCCATAAGTTGAATATCCATAAGTCGAATATACATAAGTCGTATATCCATAAGTCGAATATATATAAGTATGAATATCCATAAGTCGAATATTCATAAGTGAGTATAGAGTAGAAATGAGTGCCGGAAATGGCGGGAGGCGGAGATAAGTCAGTTTGTTTGGGTTTATTTCGGTTTGTTTGTTTGTGTTTGTTTGAGTTCCCTCTTTACTCACTTTTTCTATACTTCCCGCCATTTCTGGCACTCATTTCTACTCATACTCACTTATGGATATTCGTACTTATGGATATTCGACTTATGGATAAACTCACTTACATCTACTTCCCGCCATTTCTGGCACTCATTTCTACTCTATACTAACTTATGGATATTCGACTTACGGAATATTCGACTTGTAGATATTCGAGTTGTGGATATTCGACTTATGGATATTCATACTTATGGATATTCTACCCCAATCGAATGATTAACTCTGTATGTCTCTGAAAGTAAGCGTCGGATACAAAAATATTTCCAACAAAAGTTATTCATTTTTTTACATAAAATAAGATGCCGCAGAGAAAAACATAGGTCTCTATTGAAAAAACGAAGTTGACCGTTAAATGACCTTTAAAAACGCTACCTCAGAATTTTTCAATGACACTACGCTACAACGAGCCAACAACACTACAACTTTTGTATGAAACTTTTTTGCGTAGCCTCCATATTTTTGGAGATATTTGCCTGGATGTATACAAATGGGCCACCCGGTATATGTATACCGGGTGTACGTATGTCCGTATATTCGATCGAACCCACAACGGCACTCGAGCATCGATCCTAAAACGTATTTCACGTAATATAAGAAATTCCTCGTTCCCAATGTCCCGCAAAGAATCGCATCGATTCGTCAGTACATCGTCGCGCGCGCGTAGTTCGCCCATCTCATTTTGCCTAAAGGGCAAATTTGGGTAAAAGTTTCGCGGTCCATCGAGGCGCACACGAGAGACAGCCCCGTTGTTCAGATGACCCTCCGAAAATCGTCCGAGCTACACGTCGACCGTGAAGGGCGAAGGGCGAGGGCTGTTGGGGGGGGGGGGGGGGGGGGGGGTACGAGTGTAGAGTATCGAGCCCCTCGAATCGCCGCTTGCCCGGAAGAGACACCTCATCGGCCTCCCTTTTCTCCTCGACGCTTCTACTTCTATCTGTTTCTAACGCAATCAGCTGAGTGGATCGTGAAATTTCCTTCGCTATGAACGAAAAAGCCGGACCCGAGGTTGGAAGCTTGAATGTGTTCCTTTGTCGAATTATTCGCTGTCTCCTCTCCAACATCCCCTTAAGGCGTTACCCCCACTTGTAGCGAAAAGAAAAGGCCTTTTTCATGAATTTTTTTAAAGAAAACTACAAAACTTTTTTAATCGATCAATATACCATCTTAAAGAACACATCTTGAAGAACTTTCAGTAATTTTTTTATTGAAAAATATTACATTGTTTAGTGGCAAATGGCCGTCAATGAAATAATGTTTTTATATACACGGTTTGCGGTGACCAACATTGCGGCGAAGTGGATAATCTGAAAAAAAAAATGCGGATGGATTTAGTCAAATATAAGTATAAACTAGTCTTTAATCGAAGGATTTAAAAAAATATTCATTTTTCACAAAATGGCGGATAGTCAAAGCTAATGGTTCGATTTTAACGAAAAAAAAACGGCCGTTTTTTGGCTATAAAACGGCCATTTTTTTTTCGAAAAAAAAAATCGAACGATTGAAGACTACATTTTTATGTATTAAATAAGCCTGGAAAATTTCAAGAAGATCGGTTCATTAGTGTTCGAGTAATCTTGGTCACCGACTTCAGAAATGACATTTTGAGAAAAACGCGTTTAAAGTTTCAATTTCCGTTTACAAGAAGAAAATATTTTTTTTTTGTAAACTTACATAGAGTCATCTATTCCGGGCCCGTTTTTATAAATTCCAGTCTATTATATGAACGTTGTGAATGCCAGGTATACGACCCTTCTCATCGAACAATGCATTGAAGGTCGAAGGGAGGGTCGAGCGCGCCAGACGGCAGACTAGCCGGTCGTTTACACAACGGATTCTTCTCTTTCAACGCTCATATCTCAGTCAATTTTGTTCGGATCGACTTGAAATTTTCAGGACATATTCTCTGATACTTATACTTAAAAAAAATGCAATAAAAAAAATCGATTTTTTCAAAATCGCAAGTGGGGGAAACCCCTTAAAGTACATCCGAAGAGGTTAGCGAGTATTTTAAATCCGGGATTTTGTCATTGGCGCCACTACGCGCTTTTTTTATTTTCCACTATGGCCGAGTCCACGTACGAACCGAGAAATCTCCCCCCCCCCTCTTCGACTCAGCGGTTATCGCCGATCGTGGTTGTCGGTAATACGAAGCGAGTAATTGGCGCGAGGAAAGGCAGAGGAGACCATAGGGGAGACGGTATGGTGGCGATCGTCTTTCAGATGTTTATGACCGAAGGCATGACCTCAATTTCGCACTGGCGATTTTGCAGCTCGAGAAAAGAGTACCGTGACCGGGCGTAGTGGACTCAAGGCTGAAGCAGGAGGCCTCGGTCAGGGACACGTTTTGCGATCCCCAAGTGTAGTCACACTTGAAACATAATACGAGAAAATACGGTTACATGGCTCGTTGTATTACCGGGGGTGCGAAGAAAAAAAACATTCGCTGCAAGTCTAGGAAATTATTTACGACGAACAATTGCGTAAGGATTTTTTTGTCGCGTCTTACAGTTGCGCCGAATTTTTGGAGAAATTCCACACATGGAGAACTTGTCGGATTTTCTGGGGTGCGCACGATATTCTGTTATTTTCGTACAGTGAGATTAAAAATGGAAACAATTTCATTGGTTTGAATTTTTAGATAGTATTTGTTGACAGAAAAAGTAAAGATTTGTTTGCAATTTATTTGTTATTTTTTTTTATTATTTATTTAAAAATAATAAACAATTTAAAAGGGTGATTGACAATTCTTTAAGAATTGAACCCAATTAAACGATTATGACAACACCGGAAGGAGAGAATGGTGCGAATGTGTGTGTTCCAATAGCCAGGTGTAGAAAATTCGACTCCTGGTTAGAATTTCTGCCGCTAGATGGTGCAGTCCTCAGTCGTTTCTCGTAAGCGAAGCAGCACGCCTCATCGTATAAGTGGAGCGTAATCGGAAAAAGATAGAAGAAGGCTAGTTTTTTGACAGGTGATTTTGTAGGTGCCACGGGTGCTAAATCCAATGTTGTCTAAAAATTGGGATGTAGAGTTTTTAGGGGATGAAAGGGGATGGGGGTGAATTAATGCACAACTACAACCCCTACGAGGTCGGCGCCGTGAGACAAACTGTGTAGAAAAATCCAAGCTTTAGTTTTGCCTGGGGCGCCGAAGTCGTGGAAGTTCATTTTGGGGGTGAAAAAGTGGGGTGAAATTTTGAAAAATCAGTTTTAATTCAATAACTCTTTAGAAAAAAATCGTACACTTTTTGCTCAAATGGGAACGTCGTGGCCCTTGAAAAGACGCGTCGATCAAGTATTTGATCATCACTCTCCGATAATATCTTCACCCCCAAAAGAATGGTTAAAATACCAACAAAAAAATTGTTTATCGAATAACTCAAAAACAATCGATTTTTCAGGTATGGTTAAAATATACGAAATGTAGAGAATAATTTTCTCTATATTTTCGTTTCTATGGACCACCCTTGAATTTTGATTTTTCAACCCCTCTCGGAGGTTAAAAATTCAAAATGAAATTCTGGGAAAACTATTGACCGCACGAATTCGCCGCCGTGGAAGAATTTGTAGCGTGAACCCTCAGCTACATTTTTGTCCACAGCGCCAAACTCGTATCTCTTTATTTTCAGTCAATGGTTTCCCGGAATTTCGTTTTTAATTTTTAACCCCTGAGAGGGGTTCGAAAAAGCAAAATTCAAGGGTGGTCCATAGAAACGAAAATATAGAGCAAATTATTCTCTACATTTCGTACATTTAAACCATCCCCGAAAAATCGATTGTTTTTTAGTTGTTCAATAAACAACTTCTTTTTATACTTCAACAATTATTTTTGGGGTGAAGATATTATTGGAGAGGGATCATCAAACACTGGATCGACGCGTCTTTTCAAGGGCTACAACGTTCCCATTTAAACAAAAATTGTATGAATTTTTCCTAAAGAGTTATCGAATGATAACTGATTTTCCAAAATTTCACCCCACTTTTTCACCCCCAAAATGAACTTCCACGACTTCGGCACTGTGGACAAAAATAAAGCCCGGATTTTTCTGAACTTTTCGGCTCCCGGCGCCGACCTCGTGGGGGTTGTAGTTTGGCATTAATCCACCCCATCCCATTTCATCCCCTAGTAAAACCCTACACGCCAATTTTCAGGCAAACTTAGATTTAGCGCCCTCGGCACCTACAAAATCACCTGTCAAAAAACTAGCCTTCTTCTAATTTTTTCCGATTCGAATATACAGCACGGCTGTACTATATCAACGATGTTTGCAGCTATTGACTGGATCTTTTTGTTACGAGTACACTTGGGTAGCATAATTGTTCCATTATCTGGCATTTTTTAAGGGGAGATAAACACCTAGGAAAAATGGTCATTTTTATCATTTTTTTCAAGAAAAACTATTTGAAATTTCGCATTGGGGTTTTAATTACCTAAAAGTATATACATCCAAAAATATGTCGAATTTTCTTTATTTAAAAATATCAAAAATATACAAGGATATTGTATGATCCTTGGAGCGTCGTAAAAAAATCTGCGTATACGGTACCCACTGGCGTTTCTTCAAAAATCATCTGAAAAAAAAACCAAAAAGATTATTAAATTAGATATTATAATCTAGTACTTGTCATAGCCGATTTTGAAAATATCGATTTATGACAAAATGGCGGACGTTTGAACATAAATAGTGATTTTTGGGCCAAAAATTAGTTATTATTTTGCCTATAAAACAAAAACTCGCAACGGAAAAAAAATCCTACGACAAATACTAGATAATGGTGTATAGAATAACCACAAAAAAACCTCAAGGCAATCGGTTCATTTGTTTTCGAGAAATTTTTGGTACCGATTTAAAAAACGTTTTTTTGACAAAAACGCGTTCGAAAATTTGGGAATGAACAAATCATGAAACTTGTCATGAATGTTCATAGCTTCTAAATCATCGACCTCGATCATCCAGGTGTATATCTCCCCTTAATTCAGTGCGTGACTTTCATCATCGAAGTTGCTTACCGGCCATAATACCGGTTTTTTAACTTTACAATTCTCGTATGCTTGTGGAAACATATATTTTTTTTCAACATCGAGGAATAAAAACTGAAAACCACACGCTGGTCGGGTTTTAATCGAGATTGAAACGCGCGACGGGATCAATGCAGAGGCCCGATGTTTGTAGTGCGGATTCGTGTAAAGCCGTGGTACGTATACAGTGTACGGAGAGAAGTTATGAGTACGTGTGGGGCTGATGGTGGTTGTGCGGTATGTGTCGCCCAGCAGTACATGCTGGACAAACAAGGACATAGTAAGATGTATATACACCTACGGGCTTTGTGCGGATACACCCCTTCGCTCGATTATACACTACCGTTCAAATAGTAACGTGAAACCACACATTATCAGAAAAAGTTGAAAAAAAAATACTCAAAAATTCAAACGTATTCAGAATTTAAAAAACTCGACTTTTTTCCTTTTTGACTTTTTGTCCTGAGTGTTTCAGTTCTCCAGCTACGAAATATATTCAAAAATATATTTTTCGAATCCGATTTCGGTAGCAAATTATCGTATAAGCAAAGGTCGAAAAAAAATCTTCAAAAATTGTCAGCTATTCGCAATTAAAATACACGAATCTCTTCCTCTTCGATGCTTTACTCCAAGTCCTGAAATTCTTGGGCAACGAAGTATCTTACGATTAATATCTTTGTAGAATCAAATTTCGATCACGAAGAATCATTTAAAAAATCTTGATAAATAATTGTTTTAAAACTTTTACGGATCCGGTATAAAAAGATACGACTTGTTAACTCTGCCATTTCATTTTACGCCCCATACTTTACAAACATCGATCTTTTCGGTCAAATTTTAACCGCGAAGATGAAAAAAATATGTCGGTATAAGATTCTTGAAAAATTCCAACGTGCGCAGAATAAAAAAATACGACTCTTTTTCTGCGCGACAATTTGTTTAAGGGGTCTTTTCACTTTAGACGCTAAAAAGGCTATTTTCGTGATTTTTTTGATAGGTTTATATTATAGATATTTATGTAAAAAGTGTTACACTTAATAGAGACACTTTCGCAATACATTAAACTTTTTTTTAAATGTATTTATGTAACCCAAACGAACTTTAAATGTGTTTTTCTCAAAACATCGTTTTTCGACAGCTTGTTGATCCTTATGAAATTTTAACCACATGTTCTTTACAACTATAGCTATAGCGCATATAGCGTTTTTTTTTATTGTGACATTTACTTTTTTTTGCCAAAAACGGTGAAAAAAACGTTTTATTTTTTTTTTCGAAAAATGTCCGTCATTTTGTTATTTTTGCATTTATCCAAAATCGTATGAATTGCGCTATAGCGATTAACATGCTGAATCTGAAACCGATTGATTTTTTTTGTTTCGGATGATCCATCTCCGATATTTCATCAACAGCGCAGACCTACAATTTTTTAGGACATTTTTTTAACTAACATTTTCGTCTATAAGTGTGACTTAAATTATATGTTAAATGTAAGTCGAAAGTGTATTTATTAAGTGTAACAACTTCGACATCAATATTTATAATATAAACCTATCAAAAAAAATAATGAAAATAGCCTTTTTTAGCGTCTAAAGTGAGAAGACCCGTCAAATTTTGACCGCGAAGATGAATAAATATGTCGGTATAAAATTCTCGAAAAAATCCAACGTGTGCGGAATAAAAAAATTCAAGTGTTTTTCTCCGCGACAATTCGTTAAAAACCGGGTAGTTCTTAAGGCGTAACCCCCAATTGTAGCGCAAAAAAAGGCCTTTTTCATGAATTTTTTTAAAGAAAACTACAAAACTTTTTTAATCGATCAATATACCATCTTAAAGAACACATCTTGAAGAACTTTCAGTAATTTTTTTATTGAAAAATATTACATTGTTTAGGGGCAAATGGCCGTCAATGAAATAATGTTTTTACATACACGGTTTGCGGTGACCAACATTGCGGCGAAGTGGATCATCCGAAAAAAAAAATGCGGATGGATTTAGTCAAATATAAGTATAAACTAGTCTTTAATCGAAGGATTTTAAAAAATATTCACCTTTCACAAAACGGCGGACAGTCAAAGTTAATGGTTCGATTTTAACGAAAAAAAAACGGCCGTTTTTTGGCTATAAAACGGCCATTTTTTTTCGAAAAAAAAAATCGAACGATTAAAGACTACATTTTTATGTATTAAATAAGCCTGCAAAATTTCAAGAAGATCGGTTCATTAGTGTTCGAGTAATCTTGGTCACCGACTTCAGAAATGCCATTTTGAGAAAAACGCGTTTAAAGTTTCTCTTTCAACGCTCTTTCAACGCAGATTCTTCTCTTTCAACGCTCATATCTCAGTCAATTTTGTTCGGATCGACTTGAAATTTTCAGGACATATTCTCAGATACATATACTTCAAAAAAATGCAATAAAAAAAAATCGATTTTTTCAAAACCGCAAGCGGGGCTAATCCCTTAAGTTACGAGACATTTTACAAAACCACAGTACGAAAAGTCGAATTACTTTGCAAAATCGCATTTCGAAAAATGACGTCCTGATGTTTTGAGATGATGTTTTGAACGGCTCTGTATATTGAACCGGGGAGACCAAAGGGGGGTGGGAAAGAAGTGATGGAAAGGGGTAGAGCGGGATGGGCTCGTATTTACTCCGGGAATTAAAAATCCCTTCGCGGTGGAACGAGCCTGAAAGGGTCTAGCGAGGCGTGAGCTCGAAGAACATCATCCCCTGTGCGCGCCCCTCCTCCGCCCAGCACTGCATGATTTCTCGTGGTGTGTACATCATGTTGTGTGCGGTGGTGAAGTACTACAATACAGATATATTTATCTCTGTATATGCACAGTTGGGGGTGCGTATGGACGATGTAGGAAATGAACGGGCGACGAAGGGCGGTGCGAAAAGACGGAATTGCGATTAGTTTCACTCTTGGATTCTCGTTCACGCTTCGCCAAGCTCTCCACCTGCCTTCCGGGCGGACATTGCGGCGAGGGTGAAGCCCACCCCCAGCCCTTTCCACCCCAAAAAAGTGGAAAGGGCGAGAGGCCCGGGGTTACAAAAAATTGTGAAGAATCGACGATCAGGGTGGATGAAAGGGATATCCCAAAAATGCTTAAAGGGTGAAACATCGAGTGACCTCCCTTAAGGGGATGTCTTCACAGCCCATTGGATTCGCACGCCAGAGGAATCATCGTTCTTGTAATCGGTAAAAAAATGGAGACCAAAACATATCCACGTTAGAATTAAAAGGGTCGGGACGGTCTACCCTCCCACAAGTCCTTCACTACCCACTACTACTAAATACATATTCGAAATACATTTTTTTAAATTGTTTAATTTCACATACAGTCTTTGGTATATTGGAATCGGAAAAAATTAGAAGGCTAGTGTTTCGACTGGTGATTTTGTAGGTGGTGCAGGTGCTAAATCCAAGTTTGCCTAAAAATCGGGGTGTAGGGTTTTTTTCAGGGGATGAAAGGGGACGGCGGTGGATGAATGCAAAACTACAACCCCCACGAGGTTGGCGCCGGGACACAAAATGTTTTAAAAAATCTGGGCTTTATTTTTGTCCACAGCGCCGAAATCGTGAAAGTTCATTTTGGGGGTGAAAAAGTGGGGTGAAATTTTGAAAAATCAGTTTTCATTCCATAACTCTTTAAGGAAAATTCATACAATTTTTGTCCAAATGGGAATGTTGTAGCCCTTGAAAAGACGCGTCGATAAAGAATTTGATCATCTCTCTCCAATAATATCTTCACCCCGAAAATCATTATTGACGTATAAAAAAATGGTGTATTGAATAACTCAAAAACAATCGATTTTTCGGGGATGGTTTAAATGTACGAAATGTAGAGAATAATGTTCTCTATATTTTCGTTCCTATGGACCACCCTTGAATTTGGCTTTTTCGAACCCCTCTCAGGGGTTAAAAACTCAAAATAAAATTCGGGGAAAACTATTAACTGTAAATAAAAAGATACGAGTTTGGCGCAGTGGACAAAAATGTAGCTGAGGGTTCAAGCTACAAATTCTTCCCCGGCGGCGAATTCGTACGGTCAATAGTTTTCCCCGAATTTCGTTTGAATTTTCAACCCCCGAGGGGGATTGAAAAATCAAAATTCAAGGGTGTTCCATAGAAACGAAAATATAGAGATAATTATTCTCTACATTTCGTACATTTAAACCATACCCGAAAAGTCGATTGTTTTTCACTTATTCAATAAACCATTTTTGTTGTTGTATTTTAACCATTTTTTGGCGATGAAGATATTATCGAAGAGTGACGATCGAATACTCGATCGACGTGTCTTTTCAAGGGCTACAACGTTCCCATTTGAACAAAAAGCGTACGAATTTTTCCTGAAGAATTATTGAATTAAAACTGATTTTTCAAAATTTCACCCCACTTTTTCACCCCCAAAATGAACTTCCAAGACTTCGGCGCTGTGGACAAAACTAAAGGCCGGATTTTTCTGCACATTTTGTCTCCCGGCGCCGACCTCGTGAGGTTTGTAGTTTTGCATTAATCCACCCCCGTCCCCTTTCATCCCCTAAGAAAACCCTACACGTCAAAAAGGTGCAAAATCACCTGTCAAAAAACTAGCCTTCTTATATTTTTTTTTCCGATTACGGGGTTTTTCAGCGACAGCACGACTGTACTATATTTATAGACGAATATAATAGTTTTAAAAAAACCTAAAAAATTGTAGGTCTGCGCTGTTGATAAAATCACGGATATGGATAATCTGAAACAAAAAAATCAAACGGTTTTAGATTCAGTATGTTAATGGCTATAGGGCATATTATACGATTTTTTTTAATATAAAAAAATGACAAAATGGTGAACATTTTTCGAAAAAAAAAAAAAAAATCGTGTTTTTTCACCGTTTTTGGCTAAAAAAATTGGGTTCGTTCACCGTTTTTGGCGAAAAAAATAGGAAATATCAAAATTTTAAAAAAATCCTTTATTAAAATTTCATGAGGATCGGTTCAGTAGTTTCGAAGATTTTATCGACAAGCCGTCGAAAAATGTTGTTTCGAAAAAAAAACGCGTTTAAAGCTTCTAACGAGCAGATGAACGTGCTCCGGTAGTAAAGTATAGGTCACTCAAAAATACAGTTAGGCTCCGCCGATCTTCATAACATTTTAGTATGATTCTTTTGGTTATGTATACTTTTGAAAAATGTATAATCAAAACAAAAATGATTTTTTGAAAATTGTAAAGTGAGAAGACGCCTTAAGCACGGCAACAATTCGGCAACAATTACTCGCCGAAATCATAAATTCGCCCACATAGCACAACGAGAGTTGAGAACAGGACATTGGGGTTCTCTAATCGATGCTCTATGCTCTAATCAAATGCTAAGACAATTTCATAAACGAAAAACTTCAAGTACGGACTCGTAAATATCATGCACCAGGGGTGGAAATGGACATCTTTATCCGAAAGCAAATAAAAACGGTTTTCTTTCAGCTCAATGAAAATCCAAGCGGTGCAAATCCATAAAAGCCCAACCCTTCAACTCATGAATAATATTTACATGGGATATTCCACGCCATTTCAGCTAGCCCGTAGCCCCGACCATTTTTTGCTTACCAGACCTTTTTTTTGTAAAATTGAACCCCATGATAGAAATATCCACGCCAATTTTTAGATTTTTATCTTTTCTGTTTTAGGAGTTATTATTTTCTTAAAAATGTCGATTTCAGAAGTTTTGGAAACGTTTCAACGCTGATAACTCCTGAACTAATTGAGATATCGACAAATGGCACTATATCATTTATTTTCATTTCGAAACGTACTTTCGTTAAAAAATATGAAGAAAATGATCAATTATCACTGTCAATGTTTTTGTTTGCTTCTGAAGTGAAAACTATTTTTTTTATGATAAACTTTATTTTATCTTTTCAAAAAATTCTTCAAAATAGAGTGATCCATTCTTTGATTTTTAAGGCCAGTCTCATCATGGGCCCATTTTTACTTCTATTTTTTTTTTCGAATTAATCGTATTTTTTTAAGCGATTATTATCGTTTTAAGCTCCAATAATGCTATTAATAATTTTGTGATTTCCAATTTGGCTTCGACAGGCTTGAGACGGTTTATTTTTCATTTGTGCTGAATCTAACCAATTTTTTTTTCGATAAATTCATTACAAATGAAAAATAAACCGTTTCCGGCCTGTCGAAGCCGAATTTATAGCGTTATTGGACATTAAAATGATAAAAATCGTTTTAAAAAAATGATTAATTCGAAGAAAACAAAATAGAAGGAAAAATGGGCCCACGATGAGACTAGTCTTAAAAATCATGGAATAAGTCCCTCTCTTTTAGAGAATTTTTTGAAAAAATAAAAAAAAATGCAATCTTTTGAGGAATAGTTTTCACTTTAGAAGCAAAAAAAACGCTGAAATTGATAATTGATAATTTCTATCATATTTTTTAACGATAGTACGCTTCAAAATGAAAAGAAAATTATATAGTGCCATTTGTCGATGTGTCAATTTCTTCAGGAGTTATCGGCGTTTAAACGTTTCCAAAACTTCCGAAATAGCCATTTTTTGGAAAATTATAACTCCTACGCAAAAATTGGTTTGGATATTCCTGTCATGGGATCGAATTGTACAAAAAAAATCAGGAAACCCAAAAAGAGTCGGGATCACGGGCTAGCTGAAAAGGCGTGAAATATCCCATATATATATATATATATATATATATATATATATATATATATATATATATATATATATATATATATACACATACATATATATATATATATGTCCGAATCCAAAATGTATTCGTAAAACATTCAACGACACACCCTCACTGTATTTGCTGCTTGGAAATATTCGACTAGGCGAAGGCTCTCGTCATAGCTCGCCTCGACGAGTACATAAATCGAGGGACCCCCGATACAACGTTCGAGAGACGAGGAGAGAAAAAAAGTGCTCGGACCCGGAATAAATAAGTGCGGGATGGCCGGAGAGACGGATATGTATAACAAAAAAAAACTAAAGAGAAATACGTAAAGGAAAAAGCGTGAGCGAGCGCCGGAGTGGATGAAAAATGGGAAAAAATGAAGCCTGGATGGGATGACTTACTGCTCAAAGGGGCGCGCGCAAAACTCCTTGCCGCACAACAACGTTAGGCTCGAGACCAAAGGAAACGCGAGCAGACCCCTTAAGGACCGAAGTGAAGTGACTCCTAACTTTTACGAGAGAAAGTTTTTCGATACTTGCCTAAATCGGCTATGACTGGTCGCCCGAGGCTACCGCCAATTAACGGAAACCGTGGGAGGACCGAAAGCAACCCAAACAGACCCTAAGACATTGGAAATTCACTATATTAAGGGAGACTTTGTCTTTGAAATGCAGCGGGAGATGTTAGCGGCTCAACATGAGCAACTAGAAGAAGAGGAGGGATGCCTCTATGGACCAGGCATTGCCGATTTGCGGTAATTATAAACACATTTGTGTAAACACATTACAAAACTTTAAACGCGTTTTTTCTCGAAAACACGTTTTTAAAAATGGCTGACATTCTCCTGACCGCTGTAATTAACATATCGACCTGAAATTTGGAGAGCATACTCAGAAAATATGTCTTCACGGAATGACGGATCGTTTTTTCGATAGATACATTTTTGCATTTATTATTTATCTTTTTATGCGAAAAAAAAACGCGAAAATTCGATTTTTTTTAAATTGCCGCCAGTTTCCGAAATTTGTACTAAACGAAAAACCCATCCGTCATTCCATGACCAAAGGGTCACAGATTGATAATATGCTTTGAATTTGTGTTTTAGATCAACAAAGAGGGGGGCAGTGATGTCAGCCGTTTACCTCCCGCGATTTAAGGACCTGTTTTCGTGGAGCTGCAACGGCCGCCATTTTGGATTTTTTTTCAAAAAAAAATTTTTTTAACGTTCTCTATATCATGAATAAAAGCAAGAAAAAAACCGCACTCAAAAAGCTTTACTCGTTTCCTTTAAAATAAATAAAATGTAAACACCCGAAATATGGCACTCCAAGGACAAAGTCTCCCTTAAGGGGTCTCCTCACTTTAGACGCTGAAAAAGGCTATTTTCATGAATTTCTTTCATAGGTTTATATTATAGATATTGCTATGAAAATTGTTACACTTAATAAATACACTTTCAAAAAGGATTAAATTTTGTTATATACTTATGTAACCCAAACTTATGAAATTTGAGCCACATATTATTTACAGCTATACCTATAGCGCATATCAAGGATTTTTTAACACTTTGATATTTACTTTTTTGGCCAAAAACGGTGAAAAAACACCTTTTTCGAAAAATGTCCGCCGTCTTGTTATTTTTGCATATATCAAAAATCGTACGATATGGGTATAGCCATTAGCATACTGAATCTAAAAGCGTTCGATTTTTTATACTTGGACGATCCATCCCCGAGATTTTATCAAGAGCGCAGATCTACAATTTTTTAGGACATTTTTTAACTACCATTTTCGTCTATAAATAGTGACTTAAATTTTTTTTTTAATTCTTTTTATGTATTTTGAAAGTGTATTTATTAAGTGTAACAACTTTTATATCAATATCTATAATATAAACCTATCAAAAAAAATCATGAAAATAGCCTTTTTTAGCGTCTAAAGTGAGAAGACCCCTTAAGGCCTCAGGCCACTCTAGAGGCCAAAAAAGGGTATATTTTGTGATTTTTTTTAGCGAAACCGTAAAATAAATCGAGATTGAAAAATAGGGGTTTTATTATACACGTAATTGAATATACAAAATTATTTTTTTCGCAGCGTTACTTGTCAAAATGGCGACTATGCAGCATTTTTCCGATCAGGCCTTTATTTCTGGAAGGCCAACGGACCAACAGCTCCTATAATTATTGAGTCGTGATGAGACACTATAGTTTTTGCGATCACATATAAGAATAGCCATAGGAGTACGTAGGATTTTTTTGATATATTGTTTTGTTGCACAAATGGCCCATTTCTGACACAAAATTGTTTATAAAAAAGAAACCATGCAATATCATAAAAATATCCTACGAAGTGCCTTAGAAAATGTAATTCTAAATATACAGTTAAATTTCAAGTGTATCGGTTGAAATTTGTTTGAATAATGAGTCCGGCCGACTTGAAAAGTGTAGTTTTGAGATAAACGCGTTTGAAGTTAGTAGAAAGTCAGGGCATGAATAATGTTTCAATACCTTTAATCTGCAATACCTGCAGATGAATTCGAAAATCGAATAATTAGAGATTTCAAACACCCCTAATCTTTTGGAACATAATTTTATAGGGACTAAGGTACCTTTTTAACAAAAAAAAAATGATTTTTGGAAAATCTTAGAGTTGCCTAAGACCAACACACATTTTGGTAGAAATGTTTAGATTTTAATAATTCACTATAAAATTTACAAAATTCAGGATTTACGATAAAATATTCCAAATTTAAACAAAATCACCGAATAATTTGCCCGGCTTAAAAAATTCACTAAAGAATTTGACAGATTCACAAAATGTACCGTAGAATTTTCCAGGTTTCAAAAATTCATCAAGAATTAACTAGAGGCCTAAAAGTTACCAAATAATTTGCCAAATGGTAAAAATTCACCGAAGAATTTGCTAGATTCCAAATATTCACCAAAGAAATTCCCAGAGTGCATAAAATCACCAAAGATTCTCTAAGATTTAAAAAACTCACCGAAAATGTGCCAGGTGATGAAAAATCACCAAAGAATCTATCAGTTTCCGGAAGTACACCGCAGAATTTTCCGAATATTCTCCAAAGAATTTCCAAAATTTAAAAAATTAACCATAGCGTGTATCTAGTTGAAAAAATTCACCAAATTATTTCCCATATTCGAAAAATTCGGCCAAAAATGTCTCGGATTTCGAAAATTCGGCCAAGATTTTTCCCCGATTTCAGAACTCCAAAAAAAAAACCAGTGAACGATATTCTTACAGAATCGTCGTCCCTTCCTGACAAGCTCTTGAAGGCCCTCGTCAAGGGTCGGCCGTGTCCTTCGCGCTAGATCGCTCCTTCGGCGCGAAATCATTGAACCATTTCGCGCATGGGATTTCGGACGTTCCGTGGAGGAATTCACTCGCGCTGGCAATTTCGGTAGTGCGGACACAAGGCTCCAACCCGGGCAAACACATTTTCATCCACGGAAGCTTGCGTCTGGAACATGTTTCGAGTCTTGGGGATCGGTCTTGCACCCATTCACGGGGTTTTACTTGTGGAACGAAGCACAGGGGCGATAGGGGTGGGCCGTTACAGCTAAGGGTGATTGAGATTGCTAGGTATATGTACGTACGGACGAATGGACCATGAATACGGTCCGGTTGCGTAGAATCCAGTAAACATTTCGAAAGTAAGCACCTTTTAGACATCAATACGCAAAATTTATCTAAGGGTAATTGGATGACGCTGAATCAAATGGCGATACTAATTTTGCAATCAACCCCCGAGAAAATGTTTAAAAAAATGTTTAACCGTTTTATCCGGAACCTAACAATTTTATCGAAAAATATGTCAAACAAAAGTTGTTTAGGACATAAAAGTACGTAAAAAGGTATTGAACGTTCGTCTTCGTATCTTCAAAAATGAGGGAGATAAAGGTCAATGAAAATTTGTTTGCAAGACAAAATTGCTTTGCAGCCGAAGCACCACTGGGAGTGTAAGGGACGCAAGATAGTCGTTGGAGCGCGTTGCGCGCATGCGCATATAGCCACAGCCACATAGTGCGTCCCTTTCTGACAGTGATCCTCAACCAGTTATTTTGTTGATGTTCAGTCGTCATTTTTGAATATTTATACAATAAATAAAAAATATTTAAATCTCTAGAAACTTATATTAACTTTTACTAAAGCAATGTGTAACCAAAAAACCCGAGATATTTAAGAATTTGATATTTTTTTCATTTTTTGAAACTTCGAGGTTTTCGTCCTCCAATTGAATGGTCTTTCGTTTTTTTCCCTTATTTTCGAAGATACAAAGATGAACGTTCAATCCATTTTACGTACTTTTATGTCCCAAACAACTTTTTTTAACGTATTTTCGATAAAATCATTAGGTTCCGGATTAAACGGTTTTTAAACACTTTAACATTTTTAAATATCTTCTCGGGGGTTGATTGCAAAATTATTATCGCCATTCGATTGAGCGACATACAATTACCCTTAGATCAATTTTGCGTATTTATATCTAAAAAGTGCTTATTTTCAGGCTTTTTGCCAGGACTAGTAGGCAAAGGCCTTGTGGCAATGTGTCATACGAGCCCGACAACAAAAGCGCGCGTGAAATCGGCTGCGCAACTTCCTTAAAAACTGTTTCGCCGAATATCTCAAAATCATGAAAATCGGCCTTTTTTTCCTCGCCTAAAGTCATCTCCCCCCTTAAGGGAGACCTTCGGTCCAGAGCGCGGAAAAAAGGTACATTTTTGCAATTTTGTATGGTTACCCAGTCGATGGAATGGAAATTCCATTTGGTAGCCTTCATCTTTCATGTGTACGTGTGTCTTTACACATTTTTCGCAAGACTTTGCAACAATATGCCTGCGCCGAAGCTGGATGCAACGAGTCACCCTTATCTGATAGTGTCCTGCAGCTGACAACATTGCATCGCCAATGCTCCACCGATCGACTTGACTTTTTTTAGAACCTTATAAGAAAATTTTACGTCGGAGTATGTACGGAATTTCCAATATGGTAAAAACTATTCCCGAAAAAATTATTTTTCTTTAGCGAAAACGTTTTCTTTTTTTCAAACGTGCACCGTTTTATTAACAATCAATATTTTTCGATTTCCTACGTACTTCGAAAGCAATTCACTCACAGTATCTGGTGAAAAAATGCAAAGATGCTCGCAGATGAGTAAAATAAAGGTCACTGAACGGAATTTTTATTCTATCGACTGGGTATCGATAAGAAATTGTCGAAATTCACCTTTTTTCCTAGATCTAGACTGGTAGTCTCCCTTCACGGAGGAACAACGGCTACTTTTCTTTTTTCGTATTCTCGGGAAAAAGAAGAAGAAAATACAGTGTAAAACATTACATATATTTCGATACTGAAGAACCGGAAAACGAAGAAATTGATGGATCGATGGATGCATGAATGAATGGATGGATGGCTACATGAATGGATCCATGAATGGATCAATAAACGGATGGATAGATGGATGAAATCATGGATAGATGGAAGGATGGATAGATATACAGATGAAGAGATATCGATGGATGGGTGGATGGATGGATGGATGGATGGATGGGTGGGTGGATGGATGGATGGGTGGATGGATGGATGGATGGATGGATGGATGGATGGATGGATGGATGGATGGATGGATGGATGGATAGATGGATGGATGGATGGATAGATGGATGGATGGATGGATAAATGGATGGATGGATGGATGGATGGATGGATGGATGGATGGATGGATGGATGGATGGATGGATGGATGGATGGATGGATGGATGGATGGATGGATGGATGGATGGATGGATGGATGGATGGATGGATGGATGGATGGATGGATGGATGGATGGATGGATGGATGGACGGATGGATGGATGGACGGATGGATGGATGGACGGACGGACGGACGGATGGATGGACGGATGGATGGATGGACGGACGGACGGATGGATGGATGGATGGATGGATGGATGGATGGATGGATGGACGGACGGACGGATGGATGGACGGACGGACGGACGGACGGATGATGGACGGATGGATGGATGGATGGATGGATGGATGGATGGATGAATGGATGAATGGATGGATGGATGGATGGATGGATGGATGGATGGATGGATGGATGGATGGATGGATGGACGGATGGATGGATGGACGGACGGATGGATGGATGGATGGATATGGATGGATGGATGGGTAGATGGATATTTACATGTACCTGCTTTTCATTACCCGAAATGGCCGATTACTTTTTCAATGCCATAACATAGTTGCACTTTGTGTAGTACCTGTAGATGTTTTAGAGACCTCGACCATTTCCATAAACTCGCGAAAGTTATTGATCGCGTTGTGTAGCCCGTTAGGCTGTATATACTCCGTGAGCGTAGACGGTAGCGAGGAGCTATTCAACGATCGAGATGTTCCCGGGATGGATGGGACGGAAGAGGCTCGATTAAAAGTTTGAAATGGCGTCGCAAACGCCACCGATGTTATCTCACCCTTCCGCGGATGCTTGGGAGCGAAGCAAGACGCGATGAATGATTAAACGGGATTCGAGGTGTGGGTGAAAAGGAGTTTTCGCCTCTAGCCTGGGCAAGTCCTGGTTCCTGTCGAGCGGGTCGGCTGGAAAGGCTTTCGCATCTTTTTGGACAGCCTCGACAGGCCTGACTTCCATCTCGACGGCTTGCCCTAAACAGACCCGCGATTCTCTCTGCATTAAAATATCCCGTACCCGGCAAGTTCGATAGTCCCGGAATTTTTACATTCGGAACTTGGAGCACCCTGGATTTTTCAGGATATTCAGTGCTGAGGATCGCATTGAATGGTGACTGTTCCGTGTTGGTGAAGGACATCCATAGATGGCCACTGATTGGCCCACAAAATGACGTGATCACGTCAATGGTGATGGTATTCGGGGGCTCCAGCAATGCCAGCTATTGAGCCTGTAAGGTTTTGCACAAAATGACCATCAATGGTGATGGTAATCCAGTGCTCCAGGATGTCAACTATTGATCCCTGGGATCGCTCTACTTTCCGGCCCATCTCTTTATGAAGCCTGATGGCCAATCTGGAGGCTCTCCTCGATGTCAATTCCACAATCTCCTCCAATATCCCGCGTCAAACGCACGCCGTTTCGTTTCTCGTCCTGCATGGACTCAATTTGTTGGAAGCAGAGGGAGTTTCTGGAAGTGTGACATTGACGGTGTTCGGAAAAAGATCGGAGACGGGAAGGAAAGTAGGTTCCTCTGCAAATCTGCAAAGATGTTAGAGCAGCGTTAGGGTTGGATAATGTTGTAAGGGTGGAGAAGGGGCTGGCGTGAGAGAGAGAACGATACCCTCATTCAGCCACAGGGGTGGCAAGGTTGCAGAAATCCTTAGCGAGGAAGCGAATGTGTGGAGCGAGTGATTTGTTGACCTTGGTATTGGCTTCCAAAAGGGTCAGGAGGGGAGGGACACACGGAAAGACCATGAGCAATAAATATAAATCTTCCCATTTGTTCCATATTTACAGAGCTGCCGTCAGGTCACACATCAAATTAGTTTTCTCTCTCTCTCTCTCTACCGATTGAGCTTTCCAGCTGTCCTCCATAAGTGAACAAAATGCCTTGAGGAAGTGAGAACTTGCCGGTTACTTGGCGAATCGATCGATCGCTCCTCGTAGCTTACAATTCCCTTCCCTTTGATCTTAAGACCGCGGTGAATCCTCATTCACCCCGAGGACCAAGACGACAATTCGCTCGAGTCTGTGCAACCGCGAAATGGGAAACTTCTGCGATCGTGAATTCGCTGCTCCACGTTTGGGGACTTTCTTGCTAAGTTTTCTCTCGCTTTTCGGAGCTCTATGGCGGTGGTAGCAAGTTGTCTCGCGTGGAACTAGTTTTCCTGGGCGTCGCAACATAGGTACGGAACAATAAACGCCGCGAGCGGAAACTTCGCACGGAACTTAAATTAAGTTGCGTATCAAGTTGTGGCGTCGAATGTCAAGGTACCTGGCGCATCTGATGATCCTGCCGCGCTTATAATAACGACATTAGTGGATATTCCTTTACACACACACACACAAACGCCTGTGTGTGTGTGTGTGTGTGTGTGTGTGTGTGTGTGTGTGTGTGTGTGTGTGTGTGTGTGTGTGTGAGCGCGTGTGTGTGTGTGTGTGTGTGTGTTACACTCGCACACGCGAACGCCTGTCATCGTAACGTCAGCCACGGCTTGATCTCTCTCGGTGACTTTCGCAACCTCATGACATCCGCGACAAGAAGACCGCAGCGAAAGCTCCCACTCCGTTCGTGGGTAACCCAATTCCGCCGTTCCTCAGAGCTGAGTTTGGATTATCGTTCGATGTTGATTTTTTCATATTGTTTTTCACCGGGGTATCATTTTTTAAGACATTTAAACGGGTCCTCGATGTTCGTAATCAAGTCGACTCCCCTTCTGTAAGCGCGCAATGGCATTTTTATGATTTGAAAAAAATGGTTTCATTGGAATCTATTTTTCTCACGTATGGGCTATATATTTTTTCCAAAGAGGCCTCAGCCATCCCAAAATGGCCGTGCAATAATTTGAAAAATGCATGGCCGTTTTATAATTATCACTCTGTATATGTTTACAGAGGGGGAGAGGGAGAGAGAGAAAGAGAGAGAAAGAGAGAATCAGGGGAGATGAAATCAGAACCCAAGAGCACTTCGTGAATTTAACGAGATACTTGATGAAGAAGAGTTAATAAACTTTCGGCCAAATCTGTTTGGAAAGGCTCACTCTGAAGATCCGCAAAGTTGTTAGGACTTCAGCCTTAAGTGTACAAGCTTTCGTCTGCGAGGTTTCCACAGATCACCTCATTGTCAGACACTCACAGTCATTCTTCATTCGAAAGTTTCCTCGCAAGATCCTAATACTTGTATCGCACCTTGCCTCGAACTGTTGCTTCGATTCACCCCTTTTCGTTTCCACTCGCCCCTACGATCTCTTCCCGAGAGCAAGGCTTCCGAAAGAGCGAGGGTCTCTTTCCCATTCTATGACAAATCGTGCGAGAACAACCGAAATTCATCCAGAGATGCCCCACGGCTGCTTAACTTCGCGCAGCGAGCGAGGGAACTCATCAGAATTTGTGGCAGCCGACGAGGGCCCCCCCAGCCGAAAAATGATCGAACGAAAGCTTAGATGGACCTGTCTGGGATGAAGCATCTCTTCGCAGCCCTTAATTAAATTTTTCACGTGCGCGAAACTTCGAAAAAGTAATTTGAAGAACTCCGTGCACGCGACTGATTGAGGAGAAACACTAACTTCCATCTTGTTTCGTAAACTTCGTAAAGGTATACGGCATTGAAAGATGAAATGTTTCATCCTGGATGAAAATATTGCTTCACGAGCCCTTGAAGGGCTCACGTGGCCCGTTTCCCTCTCATTTTTACCCTACACTTGTCGCTTTTTTCCAATGCAATACCGCATCGCATCGGCACACGAGGGCACAGGGAAATTGCGCCAAACCTGTGCCGATACAGGTGGCTATCTTCCCCCTGAGTATCACGAGCCCCCAATCCGAAGGGATGAAAGGGGCATAAAAAATCCGAAAACAGCCTCTAATTAAAAAGAAATATATAAAAATAAGGGATGACAAGTAGCACGAGGAAGTATGAAGGGGAAGTGTCGTAGCGTGTACGCTAAGAAAATTCAATCGTCGCACTTTCTCGAATTGTTAGCGGAAAAAAGGTCTCGGGTATTGTTCGTTGAGTGCGAAAGCGTGATCCTCGGAGCATGATACGTGAAGAGCGTGACAATCTAGAGGGTTGAAATAATAATAAAAAAAGCCCGAGTCGTTTTTATGCGAGTTTGCTGAACAAGCTTCGTTCTTGGCAAGACTCTCGTGCGCACACGTACACTTGGGAGGATGCACATTGTCAGTTCTCTCACTCTTCCGGGTTGAAATTGCAACGAGGCTCGAAGCCGCGGAGCTGTGGAAATTACCTTCGTAATTAAAAGAATATATTCAACCCTCTCGTGTTGTGGGCCTTAAAGGGTTACGTGTATCTACGAGGCGTGCATAACACTTGCATCAACCCCAAACGCCTCTGGACCACCCTGGTTTTGCCCCATGTTTCAAGCCTGAACACGAGGAACAACGACATCAACCCAACGCAGGCTACAGCGGGGCTTACATCTGCTACCGACCAGATCGAGGGTTCGTTGCGCGAGGGTGAATAAGAGGAGAGAGAGAGCGCAAGATACGTGGAACGTATTGCCTGAATAGCAGAGGCAAAAGAGCGCGCGTAAAAGACAAGCAGGATGCGGAGCCACCTTATTGCACATGTGGTGCCGAAGAAATAAAGAATGAAGACGAAACAAAAAGAAAGGCCTCGCCTGAAATGCCAGAGAGAAATTAAACTACTCGGGAAGCTAAACCAACCCAAACAGCAATGGCAATTACATTCGCGAGAGTTTATTCAACGGATAAGCCGCGAGTGGTATATGTTCAGCTTTGAAAACATCGCTTCCTTTCAATCCGTACACCCGTTAGCCTTAATCAGCAGTCAGATAACATGCCTGCGTTAAAAACCTGCCATTGCTCATTAAGAGACCCGGCTTGGTGTAAAGAGGCGGTCGTTGATGAAGGATGTTCATGGATTTGATTGCGAACACCCCCAAAGCGAGTGAAGCATCAGGCTAAAACCTTTAGGGAATGGGAATGCTACGGTCTACACGGGAAGCTGCAGTGTTCTGGAAGTTGTCATTGCATGCTGATCGAGCTGCGGAACCCAAATAAACTCTAGGCCTGTTGGAAGATCTTATCCTTCCTTCCCCACTTTATTGGAAGCGGCACCTCCAATCTTATCCTGGAACTTCTATGGCATTGAGCACATTGACAGCCATCGCACGTCCACTTGATGAGCCATCTGCCATTCGACCATATCAGTGTGAATCAGATCGCTGCAATTCCAGGTGGACGATCACTGATGAAGTGCCATTCAAGATTATTCATGAATTTCGCACTCCAGATTGCCCTGATGCCTAACGACGATTCAACTGGCGTTTGAATTAAAATTGCAGAATCCAGTTGAGATTGGAGGTCACCCAGATAAACGAGTTATCACGGTGACCAGCGAAGGCCCTGTTGACCATATGGCTGCCATTTGGCTCGAAGGTACCCCAATGCAGACTGGTAGATGGGCCGAATCAGGCATCCAGCAGACCGGATGACCGAATCAAAAGAAATGCAAATAGGCTGATTACGGGTGACACCCCGTTCTGCCCATCAGATTCCTTCGAAAAACAATTGGATCGAAGATCTAGGATATGTTGGCTCAGTCGAAGAGGATCAGACCGCTTTTGATCAGGTGTCCGACCACTTTTTACTTTTTGATTCTAGCTAACGACAGCAGTCAAACACATGACTGAATCAAATAGGTAGAAACGAGTATAGAGCTTCCCGCCAACCAACCAAGCACGCCAATATCGCACGCCTCGCTTCAATAACGCGGCGCAAACGGATCGTCCCATTGTTTCTCGTTGATGATTCAGCTCGCTCGCAACCTCCCTCCATCTGTGTGTAAACATATGAATGATGATGATACGAGCGAGGCAGGTCAACGTTTCCCAATCGACCCGACAAAGCAAGAGCGCTGACGAGTGTCTGGAATTTTTATTTGCTCTATCAGTGTATTTATTTAACCGAGCTCCACCAGCTCGGCGATTGAATCATGCTTGGTATTTTTTTGCCCCTCTTCCTCTCGGCTTCGAAGTCTCGAGCGTTCGCTGCCGTTTGAGGCTGATAAAGCACAGTCACGGGTCACTTGCTAGAGTTTTGTTGTCTGAAAGAGACGGCAGGCCTTCGCTGCCTGATCAATGAACTACGCAAGCCGTCAGGTTGGTTCAGCTCGGTTGGGTTGGGAAGCAGGGCAACTGTTATATATGTTAATTATCATATGTTAACCTCCGGTTCAATTTGACTCTTTATCGCCACGAACTCACGTTGCCTTTTCTTGGATGAAACTTTGGTGACCTTGAGTCACTCAATGTGATTTTCGGAGGGGTTCACTTGGCATACCACACTATTTCAGGCGACTATTCCTCATTCTGATGAATCGGCGCTACCCAACATGATCTGATGCCACTGAGGCGACCTTTAGCTAGGCAATTGATTCTCCAGATGCGTTTAGTTGCCTCTTACAACCGATTTCAGGTGACTATTCTCATTCTCCAGACTATTATTTCGTCCTCATGACTTAGGGATGCATCTGGGGTGTCTTTAGGCTGGGCAACTGATTCTCCAGACGCGTTTAGTTGATTTTACAACCTTTTTCAGGTGACTATTCACATTATCCCGGCCATCATTTCGTGCTCATGCCTTGGGGATGCAGACGGGGTGTCTTTAGGCTGGACAACTAATTCTCCAGACGCGTTTAGTGGCTTTTGCAACCTTTTTCCGGTGACTATGCACATTCTCCATGCCATCATTTCGTTCTCATGACTTGGGGATGCAACTGGGGTGTCTTTAGACTGGGCAACTGATTCTCCAGACGCGTTTAGTTGCTCTTACAGCCTTTTTAGGTAACTATTCACATTCTCCAGGCCATCATTTCGTTCTCATGACTTGGGGATGCAACTGGGGTGTCTTTAGGCTGGGCAACACATTCTCCAGATGCGTTTAGTTGCTCTTACAACCTTTTTCAGGTGACTATTCACATTCTCCAGGCCATCATTTCGTTCTCATGACTTAGGGATGCAACTAGGGTGTCTTGAGGCCGGGAAACTGATTCACTAGATGCGTTTAGTTGCTTTTACAACCTTTTTCAGGTGACTATTCACATTCTCCAGGTCATCATTTCGTTCTCATGACTTGGGCATGCAACTGGGGTGTCTTTAGGCTGGCCAACTGGGTGTCATCATTAATGACCATATGAGTTTATTATCCTCGTTATACTCATTATTTTCGCTCACGTAAAACGGAATGAGCTTCTAGGTCGTTTTCTGAGCTTGAGGATAAGATGATGGGAAAAAATAGGAATTAATCAACTCAACAACAATAGAAAAGGGACAGCAAGGCTGTCACTGATACTCCAACCTAGTACCTCTATCCAATAGCATTCCAATTCCGGGGAAACTCCTCGAAGCGAATTGCCAGCAATGAATAGATACGAGGGTAAACACGTGAAAAGGGAAAGAGATCGGAGACGAGTGGACGGTGATTGAACGAACTGCGGGGAAAGTGTAATCCGATATTCCCGAGGGAGTATCCACAATGGAATCGATGGGTGCCCGGATTTCCGTAATTATAGAAGGGGGTCAGTTTTCCAAACCCACCCCTCCGGACGTTCTCGATTCGGAAAATTAATTGGACCGTACAACGTTGATGAGATGTCTGCCTGCGTTTTTAACGAACGAAACCCAAACCTATCAATTACCCCGAAAAAGTGATTCCCTCGAATTCGAGAGAATTATGATTTTAACAGGATAAACGATTGCCCGAGGAAGAGAGTACGGAGAAAAAAAATCATCTGGTTATTTTTTTTCCAAAATGTACTTATTCCACCGAACTAATGCACAAATAGGGAGGTGGATTATGCCGATCTGCGACACTTGTGGAATACTGATGCGTGAGAAAGGGTCCTCGAAACTTTCACGATCTAGTGCGATTCGACGGAGAAGATAAGAGGGAATTGTATTTCGATGGGGTAGGCGCAGCTGTTCACTCGATTAGGCCAAATTTTATTCCTCGCTCTGGGACGGCCCATTACCAAACGACGAACTATTCTCGTTCGATAGCAGACGAGTTCACGTCGCGTACTAAATTCCTACCTGCGTACAATCGGATCTTATCTTCCCTAATTCGCTCAAGCTCGGTCGCCCTTCTCCACCTGCCAATTCGGGACTCTAATGGACTCACGATTTACGTCGAGTGTCGCGATCGTCCGTAAATACACTGTTTCACAATTGGAATTGCGTGCCATCAATTCTCACTCGATTTTTAATGAGCGACGCGTAATTTTGATTTTTTTTGCATTGTTCTATTTAGTGTTTTTAGGGTTTTGAATTTAGCATCATGCAGGCGATATAAAAGTGGTGTGAAATTTTCAAACATTTTATTTGATTGGATATTTAATTTTTGTACAGTAGTAACGATTAAACATTTGAAGTTATAGTATTATTATACTTAAATTTTTGTATTATAATTTGGCTAAATATATATTATTACATGTTTTTCATGGATGTGAAATTTGCAATCAACCATAATTTATTGTATATGATTAATAGATTAGCGATCATTGTAAATTTTCAATTGTGAATGTTATAAATAATAAATTATTTTCCGCAAATTCTCATAAATATTTGATTATTTAATCTATGTATTATATCGTACATTTTTTTATTTGGATTGTAATTTTTAGAAAAGTTTAAATGATTACAGTTCAATATATTTTTCATATAAATGAAAAATTCGACTTTACTATTTCTCGCGTTTCTTATTAAAGTGTCAATTTTTCACTATCAACTTGTGTCATCAATAAATATTCAATGATTTTATGGAAACCACTATATACATCAAACTGTTTGAAACGATCCAATCATCATATTCTAAATTTTCATTTAAAAATTATAATTCAATCAGAATTCAAATCGTACTCGATCACATTTTTCACCCACATAGAAAATGATACTCAACTGTAATTTCTCGTAAAAATGAATCAACGACGACCGTCAAGTGTTCTACCGAAAATAATTTTGAAGTGTGCCCCGGTTGCACAAACCACCTGGTGATTTAAGAACTCGCGTCAGTTCTCAGTCCTTGAAGAAGGGAAATCTAAATAAAAATCCGAAAAATGGAACACGTGAAAGGCATCGCTTGGCATTCTTAAGGCGGGAGCCTGAATTGGAAGGTCCGAAAAATAGTTTTTTTTATTGCTTAAATATTTTTTTATACATTTCAAATATACATGAACAGATACCCCAATGTTTACTGGGCTAACTTGAATTTTTCCCTTCTAAAAAAATTCCCGAAAAAACGCTTTTTTGGACCTTCTTATTCACGCTCCCGTCTTAAGCGAGTGGCGCGATGTTTTTCGGACAAGTGTCGGCCTCGTGATGATAATCCAGTCTCGGTCTGGGGAATAGAAAAAAAAGAAGCTATGAACAATAAGAGGATCAGCGTCATCCGCGAAGGGCCCGCTGATCGGTAAAGCCGGTTATCCTGGATTGACTTCGATCCCCGAGCGTGACGCATGCTGTATGTGTCGTTTCGATAAGCAAAATCAAATAACACAGATGCATATACGCGCCAATATGAAATCGAAATATCTCACTCGTTTTCACGTAATAATCTTACCGGCGAAGATCGAAAGAGCGCCGAGGGGTGAGGGGAGGTGACGGGAGAGGCAAAAAGAGAGGGAGAGAGCAAATATTTATACGTAGAGATGAAAGAATATGGACTCTGAGAAGCGTATTAGGCACTTTGCAGCCTCTACCGATCACCCCCGCCGATCTCCGATCAAAGTATTTTGCAGCATCTGCGACTGCATAAGCTCGATGTTCTTGACTCGTAAAATATATATGAGACCAAGCACATATTCGCTTTACGTTCAATAACAACCCTCCAAACTTTTGATCCACACTTTTTTCTTCCCAACAATTCGTATTCAATTATTCAAAAAAAATTGTTTTCTGCCTCAGACTCGCAATTTTTCTCCATACAATATTACTGCTCCCCGGAGAGCATCCAAATGTGCAGCGCACATTTGAGAAATCAATTTATATTTACGAGCGCACAAAATCAAAACGTACGCAAAAAAGCCACTAATATTCCTCCAAACAGTAAGAGAAAAAAAATTCAATGAAATAAAATTGTTTAACATAAAGTAAAGAAAATAAAAATAAATACGACGTTTACTTTGCATATACGGCCAAAAGTTTGGGTACACTCGTCGAAATGTCTTACCGCACTAAATGCTAGATAGCGGCCGCAAAAAAAAGATATTTGAATTTTCCAGGGGGCGTCTTAAAGAGGACAAATCTACCTTTATTTTGCTTTTTTAGAACATTCTCTACGATTTTTTTTCGTCCTGTTACGCACTTTTGAACGTGACCATTTTTCGGCCATTTTTAGGCCGTCGAAAATGAACTGCAAAGTTCGTGGAAAAAAATTTCCTCGGTTTTTTCGATGCTAAACTTGAAGAGGATATCAAAACCAAAATTATTGTTTTTTAGAACGGTTTTAGAACGTCTCGTGCGATTTTTTTCGCCCAAGTGTTGCATTTTTAGCTAAAAAAAGACACGTTTTAGAAGAAAGGCGTCATTGAAGAACTACAGGGTTTCAGAGGAAATGTCAAAAGGGTAAAAAGTTACATGAGTTCACATCGGAGAGGCTGGAATTTTTCCACAATTTTTTTGGGCATTTTTTTGGCCAATTTTGTTTGGAACTTCGATGAGTGAAGGTTCTACTTGGGAAGTACGGGGTCTAGGCCAAAATATTAAGCAGGGAAATTTGTTTACATTTTTATTTTTAATTAACTACAATTTTTCAGATTAAAAAAAAATCGTTGGAGCTCGGAGAATTGTCGTCAGTTGGTTGTTGTGCCTCGAGAACTAGCGAGACAAAATATTAAAAAGAAAAAAGTTGTAATTTCTCATTTTAGATTCGCTGACATTTTTCCGGATTTCTTTTTCAACACTTTTTCGACGTAATTTTTTTTCCCAAATAACGAGGTGCTTTTTTCACCCTTTATCACAAATCCAGCACCACACAACTTTAAACTTTTGGAATTGCGTTTTATCGCAAAAATATAGTCAATCGAGTCTCTTACCTCCTCTATACGAGTTTTTTATCAAAAAAAGATTCTCCGAGTTCCACCAAAATTAAAGAAAAAATCTGAAAATATTGTAGGCAATCAAAAATAAAAATATGAACAAATTACCCTGCTTAATATTTTGTCCTATAATTCCTAAGTGGAGCCTCTCCACTCATCAAAGTTTCAAACCAACACGGTGAAAAAAAATGTCCAAAAAAAACTCTGAAAAAAATCTAGCCATTCCTGTGTGAACCCGTGCAACTTTTAATCCTCTTGCCATTTCATCTGAAACCCTATAATTCTTTGATGACGCCTTTTTTTCTAAAACATGTCTTTTTTAGCTAAGAATACAATACTGGGCCGAAAAAAAATCGTCCGTGACTTTCGAAAAAACAAAAATGTCGGTTTTGATATCCTTTTTAAGTGTACTATGGAAAAAACCGAAGAAAAAATGTTCCTCAATATTTTCAGTTAATTTTCGACGGCCAAGAAATGGCCGAAAAATTGCCACGTTCAAAAGTGCATACCAGGGCGAAAAAAAATCGCAGAGAATTTTCTAAAAAAGCAAAATAAAGGTAAATCTGTCTTCTTCTAAACGCCACTTGGGAAATTCAATAATCTTTATTTTTGAGGCCGCTATCTAACTTTCAGTGCGGTAAGAATTTTCGACTAGTGTACCCAAACTTTTGGCCGGCAGTGTACATAAGCGTGGAATCAAGATCCACATAAAAATCGAAAGCCGCGGGAAAAAAATCTACAATTCATACAAGCGCCCAAATAAAAAAGAACGATTTCTATACCAATCACCTCACTCAATTGTCTCATTTCTTACCATCCTAATTTTTTTTAACAGCGAGTAAAAAACGTCATCGCTTATTTATTATTGCAAAGAAAATATATGTACATTACCGGGGCTTATAAAACAGTAATAAATGGGTAAATAAAACATCCGACAAATAATTGAAACGGGACTATTTCGATTGCGAGAGTGTAGAACAGGATCGTGGGTATATGGCAAACGATTTTCATTGGTCCGTCGTGTTTCGTTATTAATGGTGCCTGTTTGTGCATACATTATCATTTGAATGTGGCGTATCGCAATAGCCAGAGCTCGTTGATTTGGTCACGTTTTTTTTTTTTCATTGTATAACACATTGAAAAGGGAGAAATTCACGTACTTCGGCTTTTTGGCTAATTGGAAGAGCAAATTATATTATGCAAATACGAAATATATATATGTAATATATTGTGTACGCTCAAAGGGAATCATAAATTGGAAAATTAAAAGCACAAATACAAAACTAATAATAATAATAGCTATAGTAACAAAAAGTAATCTTAATATCATTAAAAATAATAATAACTCGGGACAAAATGGACATATATAAACATAAATAATCATGTATGATGTCATAAATGATCAACGAAACTTGTCTCTATATTATCATATATAGTAATATATAGCTATATATGATCACATGTAATCATATATATATATATACTCATATATGATTGCGTGTGATCATATATGGCTATATATTACTATATATGATTATATGAAGACAAATTTCGTTCATGATCATTTATGACAAGATCATACATGATTATTTATGTTTATATATGTCCATTTTTTCCCGTGTATAGACAGTATTATATTAAAAATCACACGCAATATACATGATACGATATGATATCAAAATAGTCTGTAGTGGTATTATATATGGAATAATATCCATGATCATACATGATTTCGTTGTTATATACGTTCAAATATATTTGTTGCGGATAATGACGATTACATATATGATTATATATGACATAAAAATAGTTTGTACATCATACATGGTCTCATATACAATTATATACGCTTATATATGGGTTTTGGGGGGCAAATGCAATTATATATGATAATATATAGTACATGTTGTATCATATATGAATTCATATATACAACCATATGTACATATTATATAACCAAGCGTATGTAATATGTACAATTATATACGCTCATATATGGGTTTTGGGGGGCAAATGCATTTATATATGATAATATATAGTACACGTTGTATCATATATGAATTCATATATACAACCATATGTTCATATACGCGTTCAGAGTACCAACTTTTGAACATATATGATCATTCATGATGTTATATATAAGTATAAATAATTATATATGTTTATATATGTCAATTTTTTCCCGGAATGTATAATGATAATGTATATTGATAACAAAAAATAACTAATAATGAATTATAATAACAATAACAACGATAATATATAATAATAATAACAAAAATAATAATGATAATGTATAATAATAATGATAATGATGATGTATACTAATAATGATAATGATAATGTATAATAATAATGATAATGATAATGTATAATAATAATGATAATGTATAATAATAATGATAATGTATAATAATAATGATAATGATAATGTATAATAATAATGATAATGATAATGTATAATAATAATGATAATGTATAATAATAATGATAATGATAATGTATAATAATAATGATAATGATAATGTATAATAATAATGATAATGATAATGTATAATAATAATGATAATGATAATGTATAATAATAATGATAATGATAATGTATAATAATAATGATAATGATAATGTATAATAATAATGATAATGATAATGTATAATAATAATGATAATGATAATGTATAATAATAATGATAATGATAATGTATAATAATAATGATAATGATAATGTATAATAATAATGATAATGATAATGTATAATAATAATGATAATGATAATGTATAATAATAATGATAATGATAATGTATAATAATAATGATAATGATAATGTATAATAATAATGATAATGATAATGTATAATAATAATGATAATGATAATGTATAATAATAATGATAATGATAATGTATAATAATAATGATAATGATAATGTATAATAATAGTGATAATAATTTAAATCCAAACTCTAATAATTATAATGTATAAAGAAAGCCAATAAAAGTAGTCTAAGAGAAAATAAGCATTACAAAAATTTGAATTTTTAAAAGTTATTTGTTTGTTTTTTTTTTCAATTTTACAGTGCCACTCGTCGTATTATCTCGCGACGGAACTCGACACCGGTGGTGATTTATATACTCACATGAGAAAGCAACCTGCCGGTCACCTCGACGTGACAACGGCAAAGAGTTACGCGAGGCACTTCGTGTCAGCTCTGACTCACATGCACTTGAGGGAAATCCTTCAATCGGCGAGTGCACAATCGTTTCGTTCGTGACTGTTGCGCATTGCATTATTGTATTCTTTATTATACAACAATCCTGATAATAGAGTACAATCTTTTGTTTTTTTTTGTATTCGCGCCAAAAAAAAGCAAAGAAAAATGTATGGAACTGTTTTCCTTTGTGGATGAGAAATTTCGGGGGGGGGGGGGCGAAAATCGAGGAAAATTTTCGCGTTTTTTGGGGTGGCGCGGGGACGAAATGATCTCACAACCCTCTAGGGGGTGCACTGGGAGGGCTTAAGGGTGACTGACAGATAATAACGGTAACACGTGACGCTCGCGAGACACTGCGATTTGAAGTATGTGACGCCATGAGTGAAATGGAGCAGGACTGGCAGAAATTTGTGAATATATTAAACACTCGAGGAGTTTACAATACATATATGTATACATATATGTGTGTGTGTGTGTATATATATTATTCAGAAGGGTGAGTCGAGCCGGAGTTTTCCGTTTGTCAAAAGTCGAAAATCTCAATCTCAGCGTTGATGCTGATAGATGATCGTATAGACATCGACAAGGCTCACGTGTATGGGAAATGACCCTGAGATTTTTTGGGGCGGAAATTTAACGGGTTTCCCCTGGGGTTAAAAATCGTTCGGAGATGTCGCCCGCTCGCACGGGAGATTAGGCGGCCTCGAAACGAAACGATTGTCGTCCCTCGTGCGATTTTCCGCGTGGAAAATTCGGTTACAAATGGGCGAAGGTGGTCGCGAATAAACTTGGATCGTCGCTGATGACTTTTGGTTGCTGGAAGAGCGCTTTGGTTGACGCGAATAAGCTTCGGCTTGTGCAAATGACCTTGGCCGATCCCAAATGACCTCTGGAGAGTTGGCAATGTCATTTGCTTGCAGCCAATGACCTTTGTCAGCTGCCGCCGACCTCGGTCCGACGCAAACAATCTTTGTTGGCTTCAAATGACCTTGGAATCGTCGCAAACAACCTTTGCTTGCTCGGAATCGTCGCAAACAATCTTTCGTTTGTGCAAATGGCCTAGGATTGTCCCAAATGACCTCTGCCCGTGTAGAAATTTGCACAGGCCTCTTGCATAGTACTTCTGTACGTGGAGCGACTCACAAGACGAACTCTTATCCTCGTACGATGGTACCTCGCTTACGCGAAGCGCTCCGCTTAAGGCGTTACCCCCACTTGTAGCGCAAAAAAAAAGCCTTTTTCATGAATTTTTTAAAAGAAAACTACAAAACTTTTTTAATAGATCAATATATCATCTTAAAGAACACATCTTGAAGAACTTTCAGTAATTTTTTTATTGAAAAATATTACATTGTTTAGTGGCAAATGGCCGTCAATGAAATAATGTTTTTATATACACGGTTTGCGGTGACTAACATTGCGACGAAGTGGATCATCTGAAAAAAAAAAATGCGGATGGATTTAGTCAAATATAAGTATAAACTAGTCTTTAATCGAAGGATTTTAAAAAATATTCATTTTTCACAAAATGGCGGACAGTCAAAGTTAATCGTTCAATTTTAACGAAAAAAACGGCCGTTTTTTGGCTATTAAACGGCCATTTTTTTTTCGAAAAAAAATCGAACGATTAAAGACTACATTTTTATGTATTAAATAAGCCTGCAAAATTTCAAGAAGATCGGTTCATTAGTGTTCGAGTAATCTTGGTCACCGACTTCAGAAATGCCATTTTGAGAAAAACGCGTTGAAAGTTTCTCTTTCAACGCTCTTTCAACGCGGATTCTTCTCTTTCAACGCTCATATCTCAGTCAATTTTGTTCGGATCGACTTGAAATTTTCAGGACATATTCTCACATACTTATACTTCAAAAAAATGCAATAAAAAAGAATCGATTTTTTCAAAATCCCAAGTGGGGGTAACCCCTTAAAGCCACCTGGCGGATTGTTGGAGAAATACATTCAGGTAATGTCTTCCCGGCCAGAACATTGATATTTCCCAACATGGCGACAAGCCGTTCAAAAACCACGAATGACCTGCTTTACTTGTTTGCCTCATAACATAATTTGGCTATCATGCTGAAATCATTAGTTATCGTAATCCCGGTATTTACGATAAGCATTGTTGTCCTCGTTGATTATCATTGATGAAATGAATGCTTTTAATGACGGATAGAATTACAACAGATGTATTAGTTTTATCCCAATCAATTATGAATATCTTTGATGAGGTGAAAAGCAAAATACCATTTTTTTAGTTCTTAAGGTAGTTCTGTATTTTTCGTCACTGCAGGAAAATCGCGCTGTTGCCACGATTACGGCGCCGCTCTCCGTACGAGTATGCGACCTATCTATGCATGAGGTGCGAATGTGTGGGGCATGTAGAGGGTACAAGCTCTGCCAAACATTGACAACCAACAGCATCGTACAGGCATTGGGTGTTCACGCTTCGACCGAAACTTTTGACTCATACGCGTAGGTACAGAACTACCTTAAAGACAGGCTCCACTTTTCAGAACATGTCAATGTTCTGGCCGGGTAGACATTACGCGAAGATGGGCTTGCCCGCAATGTTTCCTGGCCAGAAGATTCGAATTTCCAAACATGGAGGCCAAGCCGTAATAAAAACGCTTTTGCAATCTTCCCGGTTTGTTCCATGGGGGGGCCCGGTCAGATAAATATGACAAGGCAAGTCCGGTCACGGACACAAAGAAGGGACTGCCCGGTCACATTTCTGCACGGGTGGATAGTCACAAATGTCTTTTGTTTTTGCAGATGACCTTTGGCGATCGCGAATGACCTTAGTTCGTCACAAATAACACTTCTCGTCGCCACACAAATGATGCTTTCATTTGCTGGAAACGCTCTTGATCCCGTGCCCGTTACCTTTGAGGCCTATGCATCCCCTGCAAGGAATGAAGGAAGGAACGTTTGTCTCCATGAAATCAATAGGATTTCCCGCCAGGAATATCCTGGAGGGTCGTCCCGAAACTTCTTGCTTCCTTCCATGGTGCTCTTTCCGGGACGTTGGACGGTGGACGCGTCAGCATTCCTTTGCGAAATTACGAAAGGCCCTCTAATCTCCGTAACGGACGACCGCGCTCGCCCGAACAGTAACAGATTTAATACTATTTCACCCGGTGTCAGCCGTTTTATTAATTGGCCGAACGAACCAAGGACGGTGACTTATTTCACTTGACTCCTGAGCCACCTCCCGGTCCGGCAGGTTTCCCGCCTTGCCTACGTTGCCTCCCTCTCCTTCCCTCCCCCTGGCCACGACTACCAACCCCCTTGCAACCCCTTGAACAACCCCAACTACGGTGCAATCCCGAAATGAATCACGGTGGCCGCATGAGGGTGGACACTTGCCGCCTTTGTTTGGACCATCTCGCAATTTCTGGCGCGCCGAACTCTCGAGCCTGTACAACACATACGGGTATCAGCGAAATACGAATCTCCGTTGCCAGTGAAGATTAACGGAGACTTTGTCCTTGGAGTGCCATATTTCAGGTGTTTACATTTTATTTTTTCAAAGGAAACGAGTGAAGCTTTTTGAGTGCGGTTTTTTTCTTGCTTTGATTCATGATATACAGAACGTTAAAAAATTTTTTTTTTTGAAAAAAAAACCAAGATGGCGGCCGTTGCAGCTCCGCGAAAACAGGTCCTCAAATCGCGGGAGGTAAACGGCTGACATCACTGCCCCCTCTTTGTTAATCTGAAACACAAATTCAAAACATATTATCAATCTGCGACCCTTTGGTCATGGAATGACGGATGGGTTTTTCGTTTAGTACAAATTTCGGAAAATGGCGGCAATTTTTTAAAAAATCGAATTTTCGCGTTTTTTTCGCATAAAAAGATAAATAATAAATGCAAAAATGTATCTATCGAAAAAACGATCCGTCATTCCGTGAAGACATATTTTCTGAGTATGCTCTCCAAATTTCAGGTCGATATGTTAATTACAGCGGTCAGGAGAATGTCAGCCATTTTTAAAAACGTGTTTTCGAGAAAAACGCGTTTAAAGTTTTGTAATGTGTTTACACAAATGTGTTTATAATTACCGCTAATCGGCAATGCCTGGTCCATAGAGGCATCCCTCCTCTTCTTCTAGCTGCTCATGTTGAGCCGCTAACATCTTCCGCCGATTTCAAGGACAAAGTCTCCCTTAAATTGTTTGCATTGGAATTCGTGGTACGCGTTGTCTCGCCATTTCGTAAATATCCATGTACATTCTTATTTGTTTATTTATTCTTTTGTTCAATGGCTCATCGTTCTTTATTTCGTTTGTGCAATCATTCCGTCACCTATTGATTTTTTTAAGGGGTTACACCTAGTTCGCAGCACCAAATTGGAATTTTGGAGGCTGCTACCTCTGCAGAAGTTTTGGTGTATGGTCTGGCCATCGATGATTCCATTTGGAGGTGATAAATTACATTTTATCTACGTATATACCTGACGTAAAAATTCAAACGCGTTTTTCTCGGAATTACTTTTTCAGAATCGGTGACCAAAATATGTAAAAAACAACTAAACCGATCTGCTTCAAATTTTACGGACATTTTTTGTATATCAAAAGGCAGTCCTTAATCGAAGGATTTTTTTTTCAATGCATACTTTTTTTATATCAAGGAAAATAGAGTGTTTTTTCACCGATATTTCGACGATCACTTTCGATCGGCGACTATTTTTTTCAAAAATCATTATTTTATTGAATCCTTCGATTAAAGACTAGGTAATACAGTGCAAAAACTAAATTCTTTTGGTTTTTTTATTTCAGATGATTTGTTCGCGAGCAGGAGTGGTCACCGCGAAGGTCCTTTTTTGCACAGCGGTCTGTGCAATTTACTGTATCTCCGTCGTTTTTTAATATTTCCCAATAAAAAAATTATCATAGATTCTGGAAATGATGCCCTTTACTATGAAAAAAAGGTAAAAGCCTGCACCCTTTTCCCAAAAAAAAATCACGAACACACATCTTTTTTCCGGCCGCGAACTAGGTGTGAACTGTTAAATTATTTACTTATTAATTGTTGAATTTTTTTTTCGTTGCAAAAGACCATATTACTATTATAACATAAAATTGATATCACCATTATATAACAGTACAACGTATGTACCACACAAGTACACTGGGAATGCTGTGCAACGACTTGGCGTGCATGGTTAAGGGGTCTTCTCACTTTAGACGCTAAAAAAAGGCTATTTTCATGATTTTTTAAAATAGGTTTATATTATAGATATTGATATAAAAGTTGTTACACTTAATAAATACACTGTCGAAATACATTTTTTTTAAATGTTATGCATTTATGTAACCGAGCCAAACTTTAAACGCGTTTTTCTCGAAACAACGTTTTTCAACGGCTTGTTGATAAAATCTTCGAAACTACTGAACCGATCTTTATGAAATTTTAACCACATATTATTTACAACTATAGCTATAGCGCATAACAAGGATTTTTTAAATTTGGATATTTACTATTTTTTGCCAGAAACGGTGAAAAAACACGTTTTTTTTACATGTCTACCATTTTTTTATTTTGCATATATCAAAAATCGTATGATATGTGCTATAGCCATTAACATACTGAATCCAAAACCGTTTTATTTTTTGTTTGGGATGATCTATCTCCGAGATTTCATCAACAGCGCAGACCTACTGTTTTTTTTAGTACATTTTTCAACTACCATTTTCATTTATAAATAGTGATCTAAATAAATAAATACATTTTTGAATGTATTTCGAAAGTGCATTACTGAAGTACTTTTATACCAATATTTATAATATAAAGCTATTTTTAAAAATCATGAAAATAGCCTTTTTTAGCGTCTTAAGTGAGAAGACCCCTTAAGAAAAAAACCCCTTAAGAGAAAGATGAATTTTGTCCCCTTCACTACTCAACTTTCGAGTAAAAAAAAATATTAAATTGCCCCCATACCTCGATCTTAGGAATACGAGTTGATCAGATACTACTAATTCTATATAGTATATAGATCGTCGCAAGTTGATCGTGCTAGAAAGTGAATTTTGCAGAAGTGTGTTTTGCATGATTGAGTTCCAAAGAAGTAATATTACCTACAATTTCCTCATATAACTCTTTGTTACCCTCAATTTGTTATGCAAATGGATATAAATTCATGATATTGCAAAGTATGGATCATATCAGTGATATACTCCTAGACCATACGATACTTGAAATCTTATTTTATTTGCATAATTAAAAAAGTTATATAAAAGTATTAAGGCGTTACCCCCACTTATAGCGCAAAAAAAGACCGTTTTCATGAATTTTTTTAAAGAAAACTACGAAACTTTTTCAATCGATCAATATACCATCTTAAAGAACACATCTCAAAGAACTTTCAGTAATTTTTTTATTGAAAAATATTACATTGTTTAGTGGCAAATGGCCGTCAATGAAATAATGTTTTTATTTACACGGTTTGCGGTGACCAACATTGCGGCGAAGTGGATCATCTGAAAAAAAAAATGCAGATGGATTTAGTCAAATATAAGTATAAACTAGTCTTTAATCGAAGGATTTTAAAAAATATTCATTTTTCACAAAATGGCGGACAGTCAAAGTTAATGGTTCGATTTTAACGAAAAAAACGGCCGTTTTTTGGCTATAAAACGGCCATTTTTTTTCGAGAAAAAAAAATCGAACGATTAAAGACTACATTTTTATGTATTAAATGAGCCTGCAAAATTTCAAGAAGCTCGGTTCATTAGTGTTCGAGTAATCTTGGTCACCGACTTCAGAAATGCCATTTCGAGAAAAAACGCGTTTAAAGTTTCTCTTTTAA
>OY723390.1:2553313-2560813 GCA_963210295.1 Ophion ellenae
TCATGGCCGATATTAGGACATATGTACGACCGCGGTTGGCTACCTTCCTACCATGAACAATTATCAGGCTTTAGTATCGTGCCCAGCCAGCGTTGCAGCCGGTGTTCTGTGCAGGGTGAGGGGTGAAAAAAGCTCGTAAAATTCTAGGGCTGGTCGGGTTCAAAATGAAGGACAAAAAAATGAAAAAGCAGGGAGCAAAAAACCAGCGGCACATTCGGGCTTTTTCGCCTGACACTCTCGTTTACCTCGTAAATAATGATGGAGTGTTAATTACATCGGCTGGTGGTTGGGAAATGTTTTCTGTTTCGAATAATAATATAACGAAATAATAATACAATAATGATTGCGACGATATTTTTTCGTTATTATTATTATCTACTTTTTTATTGTCGAAAAGATGAATGGTGAAAAAAATTAATAAATAATGAATACCGAACAGCTGAAAATATAACTTATTTTCAGGTCAAAACAGGAAGTTACAATGAAAAAGTCATTGACAAAATGTACATACATGTATCATATTCGTATACCTTGCTTTATAAAAATTAATCTTTAAGAAAAAGAAGAAAATTTTTAAAGATCGTTTTACTCGATGACTTGTTTCAAACAAACTGTCAACTTGAAGATTGATAGATAGATTGAAGAAGAGATATACAGAAAGAAGTAACAAATCCTTTTTTATTCGCTACATTTTATTTACAAATTCAGACATCCACAAATACATACACGCAGATATATGCCTTTCCATTATCATAAACTATATTTTGATTTTTCGCTGATACTTTTTCGATTGCAAATCTTTTGGCTCGAATGCAACCCTTATTTTCGCCCAAGTCTCAGAGTAGTGTCAATCACACTGTGACCCTCTCTTCAACTTTAGTTTCATCCTTCCTCAAGCCTAAAACACACCCTTCCTTCAACCTGACTTTATCCTTCCTTCAGCCTGCGTTTCAACCTTCCTCCAGTCTGAACTGCGGCCTCTTCTAGATTAAGCTCCCGTTGAGCTTTGCAATACCATATTCGCGAAAGCACACTTTGACAGATGGATACACACGTGGCTGATACGGCGTTTCTTTTACTCCCTTTGGCAACACCTTGGCACATAAACAAAGCCGCAAAGAAATACGAGAATTTGTGAGTATTGCATGCGGGCGTGCAAACTATGAAGGATGAGAGAGAGAGAGAGAGAGAGAGAGAGAGAGAGAGAGAGAGAGAGAGAGAGAGAGAGAGAGAAAGAGAGAGAGAGAGAAAGTTATTCAGCGTGTATGGAGGATTTTATGATACGAAGGAACGAGAGAGACGAGGACTGTCTCGTTCTCGAGGAGCAGCTTTACAGCTCGCCGCGAGCACATACGCACGAAGACACATGGCAGCACGTAATACACGTAGCAAAGATGCGGGAAGAGCGGGTGAGTGCACGAGGAGGAGGCCTCAGGGGAGATTGAGGTAAGGGAGCGAAGGAAAAGGTGGTCCCGAGCTATCCGAGTCCTCCTCCAGTCTCCCTTTCCCATTCTTCCAGCCCTGCCACTCTTCCGCGCACACTGGAAGTATCGCAGCTTCGGAAAAAAGAAATCATACTATCAACTCGAAGTTTATAGCGGAACGCCATAAACCGTAGAACTGTAAGTGTTGAGACCAAGAGCGGTAATATAAAGTTAGCCATATCCGGCCGAGGGAGCACCGAACCGAAACGCTCGAACCAATCGCAGATTTTATCTTTCATCTTTCACCGCTTTAAGCTTCTGTGGCTGCCGCAGCGTGGATTACACTCCGAGGATTCGATCCGAAGGCGAAGTGATCGAGGAAAGTCACTGTGAAATGGTAGGTACTCGTTGACGCCTGAGCAAACGATCTCAAATCGTCGACATGATGGCGATGAACCAACGAAACTGACGCCCTCAATCGTCTAGATGATGGCGATGATCGCGCCAAGCTGACAACCCCCAATCATCTACAGAATAGCGATGATCTAACCAAGCTAGCGACCTCAAATCATCTATGCGATAGCAATGATCCAACGAAGTTCGTGACCTCAAGTCGTCTTCATGACAGCAATTGTCTAAGCATGCTGACGACCTTGAGTCATCTAGAGGATAGCGATGATCTAACCTTCCATGAACCCTGTTATACCCGGATGGAACATTCGAGGTTTCACATGTTCCCACATCCCTGATCCAATCTTCCTCATGAGGCTCACTTCAGGTTTGAGGATGTTTGGTTTGTTTAGATTACCATCATTGCTGTTTTCTATGTTTGCTTCGATCGGTGTACATCTGAGGTTGCTTGCCAGCTTGAATCATCCCTATGGTTCCTCATCCTAGATCGAGCCCCCAATAAGCCCTGTATATTCTTGTCTGAATTATCTTTGCTCGGCGCCTTCAATCTTCAACTTCCTCACTTACGATTCAAAAGCTCTCATGCCTATTTCGAGTTGTCGGTAGTTGGTTTTTCATTGGTGCTGTGACAATAGTTGGATTCCGATGTGGATTGGACTCAGAAGTCGCATGGGAATCAAAGGGAGACGAAGTCTTGGGTCGCGAAGCTGCACTCAGCGTGTGATGGAGAATGGAGTAGGTCTCTGTGACCCGACGGTTGAGGGAACGCTGTCTCTTTGGAGGCCAAGAATATCGGGAAACATATATTTTCCATTAGGAGCCCGTCATGCCCAATGAGAGGTCGTCAATCCCTTTGTAGGTTGGTCCTCCAGCTTCGCGCAACCCCTTGGTACATCCACACACGAGCTTGCCCGGCGAGCGAATCACCCCGCGAAAAAAAAGCTCGGAGAGAAAAAGGAGTCGCGGATCTTATCTCTCACACGCGATCCCTCGCTCACCAGGGAGCTTCCGCCTTTGGAGACTCGGGCCACATCAGGCTCCTTGTTTCTCGCGATGGAACGAATCCCTTGTCTCCGTTGACGAGAGTGCCACGAGCAGGAATCTTTTCCTTCCCATCATATAAGGGCGCACTTATTTGGAGGAAAGTTCTGCCTTGTTCTATCGTTCGTGCCCTCTGATGGATGGACGGATAATTGTGATTATTGGCACGGGGTCATGGTCCGTCCGACGCTTGGGACGAGTGGAACTTCCCATCAGCTCTTTGATTAGCGGTATGGCATCGCATGCGTGGCAATTTCCCCACATGTACACGCCTGTGTGTGGATGTCCGTTCGTATGTATGATGTACAACGAGGAACTGGGGATTAAGAGCGCGAAAACCGATTCGGGTTGGGGGCCCCGAGTGATTAATGAACGGTCAGATTCTGATGTTATATTTATGTGTGCGAGTCGGCTGACTGCATCGTTTCGCGATTACCACGAGGCCAGGGAGTTCCTGCTTTCTTACAGTGCCTTCATGAATTTAGCATCAACCCTGAAGAGCTCAACGCTGAGGGTCACCAGGCTGAATAGGGAGGTGGAGAAGAGGGTCCCTTTTGATTGGGAATCGTTGCGCGTTCATCCAATCATTTTCGCAAGGGCTTACATACACCTGGGTAGGTCAAAAATATCGATTTGTCAAAAAGTGGAAGTACTATCCTTTGAGTGTCTACCCTGAAAATTTCCTAAGGAAATTCGCAGTAACGACGAAGTTATAGCGTTTTGTAACTGACCGAGTGAGCAACGACTAACGGTTGGGGCACAGGCAGACGCGGCCTTTGTCATCTGTTTGACTATGAGCCAGGTGTTCTCGCTCCTGTTGAATTCTGCAAAAAAAAGATCTAATGGACGCGTCAACATCTAAGGAAGATCCGACATATGGCCCAGAAATCGACGATTTCATGTAAGTTAAAAATGAACCAATTATTTCGGTGTAAAGTGTACTCAAAACTTTCATCGCGTTTTACTCAAAACAGTGTTTTCAAAATCGGCACCAGAAATATCTCCGCAACTACTGGACCGATCGGGATCAAGTTATGCACAGTTACGCTTGTCACAATAATCTAGTACTTATTGAGCCGTTTTTTCGATACCTGGCATAGTTTTCTTTTTCATCATAAGTACTGAAAAATTTCAAGGCGAAAAATCGCCTGTTTCATTCCAGTGACTGCCGTGACCTCGAAAAAAATTAATTTTTAAATTCTGGCTCGATAAGTACTAGTTTTATCGCCTCTAGTGCTCTACTGCTAAAAAAGAACTGCTAAAAATTCAACTGCTAAAATTCTACTGCTAAACGGGCTCTACTGCTAAAACTGTACTGCTAAAAGCTCTACTGCTAAAATTGCACTGCTAAAAGCTCTAGTGCCAAATAGGCTCTAGTGCTAAAACTGGACCACTAAATAGACTCTCCTGCTAAAAGCAGCACTGCTAAAGAGTCTCAACTGTTAAAAGGCAAAAGGGTATGTTTTTGAAAAGTTTGATTGGAAATCATTGAAAATCATTGAAAAGTTAATAGAACATTGAAAACAAAGGGAAAAGGACATGAAAATTAGTAGTGAATGTTAGATGACAAGTTAGATGACCCAAACAAACCTAAACAAACTTCGGCGGTAGGTATTTCTAGCTTTTGACGTTCCTGACGTCACAGGAGTACAAATGAGGTGTCTACGGACGCATCCCGCCGAATGCAGCACAATGGCGCCCATAGCAAGATAAGTTTTCTAAGAAAAATCCCAAAAAATCGTGAAAAAACCGCAAAAGGTATAACCTCCATCAGTGGGACTTATATGAGCTGTCAGAAGCTAGTTTTAGCAGTAGAGCCCATTTAGCAGTACAGCTTTTAGCAGTGAAGCCTTTTACCAGTGGAGCTTTTATCAGTAGCGCCCGTTTAGCAGTACTTTTTTAGCAGTAGAGCCCGACAACGGTATTATCTATCTACTTTAAGAAAAAAAAAGATTTTTTTTTAGATAAAAAATGGCAGAGCCACCTCTGGTACCGCAAACGCTGTCAACAAAAACACGTCCCAAGAAAACGACTGCAACTTTTTTACCGTTTGAAATATTTAAACTATTGTTCAATAAAATTCGGTTTTAAACACAAAATTAAAAAAAAAACATAACCTTACTTTTAGTCGTCTCAGGTGTATGTAAGCCCTTAATTCTTCACCCAGCCACAGCCGCTGATTTCCGAAAATTAATAGAAGTTCTTCATGTTGATACGTACGTAGCAGTTCTTACGTGGTGTAAAATCTTCCACGGCTGATGTCAAACCCATCTGTGATCCAAAGCACGAGGGCCTAGAGAGCTGAACCAAAACATCCAAGAGGGAGTCCTTTTCAATCAGATGTCTAAAAATTCTCTAGGATGGTGAAAGCAGACATGCAGCTCGTCATCCGGTTGAAGAACTCCCCCTCCCGCTTAATGACTATACACGTGGCTCCTCAAGAACAAAGGTCATTTACTCTTCTAATGCGCTGGGAGTAACGATTCGCCACCGAAACACGGATCCATTTCCACAGCCCTCCTCGTGCTTCTTGCCACCCTTCTTTCTCTCGCTGGCTTTAACAAATTGAACGATTTACGAAAATTATCGTCTTTCGCCGTTGTTTTCCCTATGGCGTGTCTCCAACACAAAATTTCGTCGCGATCCGCGTTTTTCCCCGAGCGTGCCTTCTTGCGTCAGCAGGCTCCTCTGGCTCGTTTCTGATGCATCGAAGCATGTGGTAAGCAGTAGGGTGGCCCATGTAAGAGGGGGATGCGAGGACACCCTCTTCCGGAATAATTGCGACTATTAGTTAACTCCTGACGCCGGGACTGCGCCAGTGAAGGTGGCGACCGTAGGGTGGCCTGGGATCTCCACCGCTGGAGGAATAAAGAAAAAGTAATCCTTCTCGAAGGCACTAAATTGTCCGTCATTAATAATCTCACCTCCCCACCGTCCCGCCTGGATCCTCGTGAATAAATGCAATGAAATTTAATGACTGCAATCAAGCTTGATAACCGCGACGAGTTTGCATTCACGCATTTTTTTGTTCCATCCGGTTGAATGATAAATACCATCCAATCTTCGATACGTCATATCGTGCGCGGGAGTGAATAACACAGGGGGGTGAGCTGCGCGGCGGGAGTTACGGGTACACGAAAAAAGGGGTTAGTTGAATAATTGCCGGGCGAAACTTTCAGCCCTCTTCTCTTTGTTGCCGGAGGAGCATTGTGCCCGGTAATATCCGATGCAACCGAATATCGATCAATTTTATTTGCTCGTTATAAATAATCGACGATACGAGAGCCAGAATTGTTCGGGAACGATTGTTCGGGAATTTCGAACGGGGCTAAAAACGAATTTACATCAAGCTACGCGGACATCAAAATACAAATGAGAGATATGATGGAGGTCATTAATGCCCTTTCGCCCTTTAGCTGAGGGCAAAACACGGCCAAGAGACGCCGCTTTCGGGTTCATCGGAGTTCCATTGATCAGGCAATAGGTTGATCATATTTTTCTCACAATCGAATCTCTTTCCAATCGACGACTTTAAATTCCGAAAACGTCTTTATGATCATCCGGCAGCGCAGGAAATTCCGGATTGTGCATAGTGAAAAAGTAGATGCAGATATGTGCAGATGGATATATGATGTGGAGCCTAAAACAAGTTAGCGGCATCGATCATCATCGCCGCGCAGGAATTCATCAAGGAATTTGATGCTTCCGCAACTGGCAGATCGGCGATGACCAGAAGGAACAAAATAAAACAGAAGAGCAGTGATCAATCCTGGTGGGGGACCTCCTGGAGGCAGGACGATAGAGCGAAAAGCGTGGGAATCGACCGGTGCATCCTGTGTGCAGAGCAAGAACGATGAGTGGAGCCATTAACTGTTTCACAGCGGTCTGAAGGAGTGGAAGATTTATTGGAGCCCATAGGTAATTCGTTGATGTTTCCCAGATAGCAGTTCACATCCGGATCTGGGATTTTACACCGTGGGCTCTTGAAGTACACCTTCTGAGGTGCAACGCGTCACCACCGGGATGCAGAGCGATCTCGAATGCCTTTCCAAAGTACCTCATGGACCTACCGAGTTTTCGGGAATAATTGCCGAGTGTTATCCATCTGGTGAGCAGCACCTCAGTGTTCCGTTTAATCCTGAGAAAGTAGCCAGCCATCGATAACGACCTGTTTCACGAATCCCACTCAAAGCCTAGTTAATAAAGCTGTCTTCGGAGAATGCTCTCAGGGCAAGTCAGCCATCCTTATCGCGGTAAGAAAAACAGGGTGTTCAGGGTTCACCCGTTCATCGCCCTCGATGAAGGTGGTTGCCACCTAGCGCCCACCGGGGAAGTTGGGCAAAGGGATTTGGCCCTCCTCTCCCGTTCGCTTGGGTGGTCTGGGAGCATCATCCTTCCTACGAGATACGGTAGACGGGGATGACGCGCGAGTTGGGGGTTGTATAAGCTCCAGACTCTCCGATACCTAGCTCGAAGGTGTCTGTACGTTGAACCCAATCGCGGGACGTAGCACTCTTGCTCTGGGTTGCTTCAGACCCAAGCTCATCCTCGAACCACCACCCACCCACTGGAAACCGAGCCTGAAAGCGCTTGAGAACATTGCCCCTCGACCTCCGGCGACCCT